>JAGYYJ010000785.1:0-156482 GCA_019671005.1 Hibiscus mutabilis | reverse complement strand
TTAGGGACCAAACACGGCTCTTCACAAATTACAAGGCTTAATTTAAATCTAAATTACAAATCCTACAAAACAATTTCATGCTCATGTTAAATTCCAACTCAAAAAATCATCCAAGCTCATTTAATTGCTATAAACATCATATAGCATCATAGACACTCAGCCATCACATACAGCAACATAACAATAAAACATTCCAAGCATGGCATACTCAAACATTTCCTAAGGGTGTGATCTCCACCCAAGCATGCTTAAAGTTTCCCAAACCCCTCAAACACAAGTAAAAAGCATCATACAAGTCCAAAACAATAATCCAAATTATTACATCAGGGAGTATTTCAAAACACAACTCCCAAAACCCTTTGGTCACATTACCTTCTTATTACTACTTAGAACGTATTAAAACCATACTTTGAAAGGTATCAAATCCTTTGATCCTTCCTCGCTCGTGTGCTGTCCAAGAAAGCTATTTCTCTGCATTGATGAGGAAAAGAGAGCGTAAGCATTAAGCTTAGTGAGGGAAACTACAAAACACTCATCAATGCATTTAAAACCATTCAGCTTAAATCACATATAAACATCTCTTGGTAAAACATCTCATGCTTCTCATGTCATCTCAAAATATGCACATTTAAATCATTTTCTACACATGTATCATGGATTTAATCTTTACCTTCATTTAAGCTTCACACTAAAACATCTTTATAACAAGCTTAAAGAGCCACACATGATAAATCATATTATACAAAACAATTCATTTCTCATGGTACATTATATCATATATTGGCTTTCAAGTGACTCAAAACCTGTAACACCCCTTTCCCGTATCCACACACCGAGTACGATTAGGAAATGTCACGACTTCTTAAACCCAAAAATAATCAGGGTAATTTAAAATTTTCAGAAAACTTCCCGGTGGTCACCCATCCTATAATTTCTCTAGCCCAAGCACGCTTAACTTTATTTAAAACTGACTTAAATTATTTGTTCGAGTTCCAATCATAAATCAATTATCTTAGCATGCAACTCATCACTTAAGGTTATTCTTAACCTTGAATCTTTCCAGAAACGCCACTTATCTTGAAACCATAACGAACTTTAAAGGTCAATCACACTCAAATAGGTTTAGCAAGTATACATGCCACTATAATAATCAAACTTTAATTAGGATGTCAATACTATGATTACCTGTTGAGCTTTCCAATATTGATGCAATACTTTTGTCCCTCTCATCTTGATTTACCTACGTGTGTACAATCAAACACACACTAAGTACGAACTTAGTGAGATAATAAATGAAGTTAATAACAATAATTTAAATTTTATTCAACTTCATAGCTACATTTAATGGCATGATATATGCCAATGCATCAACTTTCACATTGCATTAGTAATTATTTACTTTATGCCAATGTCATAAGGTTTTCATGCTTGCCCGGTTATCATAATATGCCGTATATGCATAAATGCATCATGATCACTAGATAAGTATACCTTCATATTAATCATATATCAACATAATATAAACCGAATATAAATTTCTTACCGATATACTTGCCATAATTTTAAGAGTGTATAAACTCTTTAACCCGTTTATCAAATATTTACCGATTCCATAACCCAATTTCATAGCCCGATTTTATAGCCTAATTTTATAACCCAAATATAGACCTATGAGGACCCTAGATACACGAGTCAAATATACATCAAAGTGCTAATACACATAAGTTCGTGCCCACCATCCGCACATTTATAAGACAGTGCTAACCATATACACTAAGTGTCTTTTATATACACTATAGTGATAAATCGAGTATGCAGCTTGTTGTTGGACTCTATGGCATGCCAACTATACCCTGTCCCTCAATGACTTACTTGGGCATATTTTTCATATTTATTTCATCCATGGCAATGTATATCAACATAATTTAACATTGGGCAGTTCTTAATCGAAATAATATTCATAATATAACTTGATTCGACTTGACTTCATTAATCACATGAATAAGATAAAAATATTTGTTAGATTCAAATCTAACAATACCTTAAACATGTTGTCTAATATAATCATTCAATATAAAATTTCCAAATATTTTTCCTTTCTTCCTTGTATTGTTCAAAAACTCATTATGGTCCCAAAGGACCAATTTGAACTTCCAATAATTCTTCCGAGCTTGCTAACTCATATTTAAATACAAAAAATGTTTCAAATTCCATTTTTGACAACTTATGCTACCTTTCAAAGATTCGCTTATATACTGCATAATACATACTGAATTTAATTTCCTTTATACGGAAAAACTATATTCGATAAAGGTTCTAATGGTATAAGCCACATAAATTAATAAAATCTACAAAAATTATGAAAATTCTTCAAACTCCTGTCATCGCATTGTCCTTACAAAATATGCTCTATAAATTTTTTTGACATTCTTTCGATTAAAAATTCATATATTTTAACACGGACTCAAATCAATTTCCGTTTGTTGGAAACGAAATTAGACAAAACATATCTTTACAACGGTATAAAATTAGTCATCTAACCATTTTGTAGAATTTATGGTGAATTTTCGGGTCATCGCCATAATTCAATCTTCAACATAACTTTCATAATAAACTTCTAATTTCTACTAATTTCTTATTTTTATACTTATCAATTTAGTCCCATCACTTTTTCCAAATGACCCAATGAAGCATCATCTTTTATCAAATAATTATTCAAAATAATTCCTCTATTTTTTTTTCTTTGTCAAAAATAGTCACTAAAATGCAAATTAAGAATTCAAACTTCTTAACATTGCAAATTTAGTCATCAAATCAACACTACTACCTTAATTCCATTATTTTAACTAAAAATTAGATTTAATCCCCATCCAATAATTCATTTCCTATTTGGTCACTTGATTTGACAATTTATCAAAATGGTCACTAATGCATTAATCATCACTTTAGCATTCTAACTTCAATTTCACATCTCTAACATTATTAATAATATAAATACACATCAAATTCATAAAAAATCAGTTTAGTCCCTTAATTTTAAATATTTTCGGGTGGTCCTATATGTATTTAAATTAGGTTTTGCCAAACAACAAATCAAGCTACATTAGATCATTAATCCAACATCACAAACCCTAAGTTAGACTTGATCCATAAAACCAATCTTCTATACAAACCAAATATGTAGGGTTTAAATCCTAACTCAACATGATTCCAACATCATACAAGATGATTCTAACTTAAAATCAACCATGGATTCATAAATCGTAAAAGCCCCAATTTGTGTATAAACCCACTCTTCTCCAATGTCAAATCTCATCAACCAAGAAAGTATTCTATAAATTATTTACATCAAAATATGTGGAAGAGTACAACAATTGTAGTTTGAAAGATTACCTAAAAATCAGATTCGGGCTTAAATCGAAGCAAATTTCTCTCCTTTCTCCTCTCTTTTCATAGTTTATGTCTGAAAAGATGAACATTTTTTCAACTTTTAACTATTAAATTACACTTGTAATCATTAAATGAATTTTAAATTTCTATTTAAATAGTGAAATTACCAATTTACCTTTAAATTTCCAAGGGTTAATTTAATTTATCCAAAATCAAGGGCCAAGATTAAATCCTTTGAAATATTTCATCTCCCAAAAGGCCCTAAAAATTTTCCCAAAAATATTTCAAAATTCCATATTTTTCCAAATGCCCAAATTTTGGGCCCTCCAATTAGTCTTTTTTTTTAGTTTGTTTCAAAATTGCCATTCCATTATTTTTTTAACTAAATTATTCCCTTTCCCAACGGGCCATTTATTCCATAAATATCATTTTATGATTTTTTCCCTGGGTTTGGAATAGTTCAAATTTAATTCAACTGATTTCGATAAATTTACTAAATACTTCTATTAAGATTTTAATTTATCGAGCCATCTGATCTATTCCAAAAAATTTTATATTTCCCTAATACCCTTATTTCATCATCTTTCATCCACTGGAAGGATTTAACTTGAGTTAGTAGTCACAACTATGCCCTTATAATTTTCCAAAATTACTTATCTTGGCCATTTTTCATCCAATCCACTTACATTTAACATGGAAATCAACTAAATCCAATGGGTCTATATTCCCTTCCAATAAAAAGAAAATATCTTAGACATGTAAAATGACATAATCATCCTTGGCTTATAATCTTTCAAAAATGTCCGATATTCGGTTTAATCCGATTATCCCAAATTTTCAACTTTATTACTATAGCCAGGCTTACACAAACTCCGATAAAAAATCCCTTGTGAATACTCTAAAAACATCATTCTTGGGGGTAAACTATTCATTTACTGGGTTAACAATACATAACTTTGAAAATTACACTTAGTCCCTAAACTTTTCTAAGTTTATACTTTATCCATAAAACTTTCAAAATTTACACTTGGTCACTAGCCAAAAATTGGGATATTACAACGCTCAAGACCTTAACCATCTTAATGGTCTCCTCCTAAGAATCTTCTGTCTTGAGTAAGAATCTCACCGCTCTTCCTGAAATGCAAGCTGGTTAATAATATGTGGCGTTTAATACGTCGCGACATAATTTAATCTTTTGGTAACTCGCCGGGAGTAAGCAATCGAATCGATATGATCGATAATTCGATATAATACCGAATTGAGGACTCAGCCACTTTTTGAACAAAACAGCATTTCTCCACAAAGATACTTTAAGAAAACTCATTCTACATCATACCTAATATCTCGACGTCTCAAAATGGCATAAGACTGCTCATCAAAAAGCAAGTTCTTTGCCAATCCTAAAATCAATCGATACCGCTTCTTCCTCATGAATAATGTATGGTCCCAAATGGTTCAGTCAATGAGCTCGGCCCACCTAATATTTGTACTGCGAATCTCTACCATACAATGCCTTATACAAAGGCTGAATTTGATATTGTATCTATAATCATATTGTAGGCAAACCCGCAGTTGTAAGAAATCCTCCCAACTACGCTCTATAATCCACAACACAACCTCTCAACATTTCTCAAGAATCTGGATTACCCCATAACCCTTTAATCTGGCCTAGCCAAAATCGTTAAAAAGGTCACATTAGGTTTGTCAAGTAAAACCCTGAACTAATAACCTGAACTGGTCTATTTTTCATTTTATCTTATCTAAATACACTGATTAGGATCCTTATGTGACATGCACTATGATAATGCTACAACGCCATCAGTTGCAAAATAGGGTTTAATTTTTAAACATGCATTTTAGACCAACATAATTTTGAAAACTACAAGGATTTAATTTAAATATAAATTACAAATCATTCATTAAAATAATTTCATGCCTACATAAGTAAAATTCTGCTAAACAATCATCCAAGCCTATTTAATTGTAAGAATACATTTAGGGACCAAATTACGCTTCAACTTCAAAGCAGCAAAACATAAGAAAACAAAAGAGATTAAGGTGATCGACACGGGTATTAGGCCATACCAATACGTCATAACAAACTTAATAGCTACTGTATCAATACATTAACCCAGATCGACACGGTGTGCAAGGCACTGCATCGACATGGAGATATCATGTACCATCCCTTAAGAAAATATTTTGAAACCCAAATTCCAAAAGAGCGCCAGAGGGCGTATCAAAGACGAGAGCCCACGTGATTAAACCAGTAAAAATTTCCTTTGGGGTGTAATTGGATACGGTGGCTAGTCATATCGATACTTTGCAAATTGCCAATTTTGAGTCTCTGCACTCACAAGACCGAACCATAGGACTCGCATCAAGACGCCAAGGCCCGTGATGACCTCTAGTCCAACATCTACACTTTGACTCACTTTAAACATCATACATCTCCAAAAGCATGCTTGAAACAATCATACCATATTCTAAGCAATTTTAATAAGCCTAACACAACATCCACTGTGTCTATAGGCATGCCTTACTCAACATCCAAAACATAAATCAAGCATTAATAAGCATATAAGGCCTGTATAAATCCAAAACAACATTTAAAACGTGACACAAACATGGAGTCTAGAAAACAACCTCCCAAACAACAATTGACCACATTGGTTTTATTACTACAAGTCTAATGAACGATACTTTCAGAACACAAGTCTTTAGAATTTCCTTCACTCTGCTTGGTGCCCCAACCTTTAATTATATGCATTGAGGGAAAAAGGAGAGCGTGAAGATTACTCAGGCTTAGTGTGAGGAGGTGCTCTAAAGCAAACCACCATCAATGCATTTAAAACCATTTAACAATCCACTTTGAAACTACATTTCAAATCATCATCATCACATCATCATGCCTTGTACAAGCTAAGTGCATTTAACATTTCCAAAACATGCATATTAAACCATATACAACATTTATCACTGATTAACAACAAAGTCCCATTTTCTACACTCAATTTAAGCTTTCTCTATGCATAACTACCAAATGCAAGGCTTAATGAGTAAACATGTCTAACCCAAAATTGTACAATATAATCCATCTCAATATACATAATAATTATATTGGCTTACAAGATCATTATTAACCAAGTTCCACTTTACAAAATATAACATCGATATTATCGAATTCAACAAGTGTTCTCTCAACACTCATAAAAATATCAACTGGAATCATCCAAAGCCCACCAACTATAGTTTCGATACACTTAAACCCCTCTACACCGGCACTTGTGGTGGATTCTTCGGTACACATAAAACCCCTCAACACCACTCATCAGCTAGAAGTATAATCCATTAATGAGAGTCTTCGTACCATATAACCCTCAACTATTAGGGGTACTTGGATGGAGTTTTTCGTACACAAAAACCCTCAACATCCAAGGCAACTTTTTATTGTGTGCTATCAATCCTATGGTCGGCCAACTATATTCGATAACACTTAAACCACATCACTAGAAAATATAATTCATTTTCTTAACATTAACTCACTGCTTTCACATGCATCAATCAAAACCATTTATCCAATGCATTCAACTATGCATTAACCAAATGTTAAAAAACATTATCAAAACATGCATTACTTCAAATGCATCACTATTTATAGATATTTTTTAGCATTAAACCATGCTCAAATCATGCATATAATAAACGAAATCAAATCATCAAAACAAGTGCATCAAAACCAATTTACAAACCAAATTGAAAGAAATCATCCTTTGCCTTACGAAGAGCTTAGATCAGTTGTTTTTAAGCAATTTAAACTCCCAAACACAACTTTCAAACCTTTGAAAAGTCAGAACTCACGTTCTCACTCACCAACTTCGCAAAACTCAATGATCGTCGATACAAATCTAAGCTCCTAGGGCTTCACTCACCTCACTTCAAGATTGAGGATCTACTCCTACTTTAACCACACAAAAATAGGTGATTCAATGCATCAAAATGCATTCAACAACTTAACAACATTAATTTACACAAATGCTCATCAAAACCACCAATTTCCCTCCACAACAACCGAAGCAACATCAAACACCTTTTTCAAACTTATCCCAGCTGAAACCTAATGTTTTAATCCATCAATTAACATCCAAAACACATTAACATCATCCTTATACCTCCAGCATTTACTAAACATCCACTCCTCAAAAAACTCACGCTAACAACCTAGAAAATTGGAGATTCACCTAGTTTCAAAATTTCCAATGTTAAAATTAACTATTAACATTATAAACATCAAAATCATGTTAAATCAAATTAAGAACCCAGCAAATACATCCATAACAAAGATCAATCGTACACATCAATTAAACCTTAATTTAACCATTTTTCACAATTAAACTTAAACTCATTAAAAATTATATGTAAAGGATCAATAAATTTGGAAATTTCTGCAAAGAACCTTATATGAAAGGAGGAAGAAAGCTCATGCTCTAACCTTGGTTTTCCCCTTAATGGATGAGGCTTCTTGAGAAAACAAAGATCAAATCAAATAGGTTTGTTAGAAATCATTAAGAATTCATTTGAATAAAAACAATGCTGAAATTAAGTAATTACCTGGGAATATTGAAGTAGAAAAGAGTGTTTAGAGAGAATTTAGAGAGAAAATCTTTAAAGAAAAGTTACTTTACGTAAAGTTTACTTTTGAAATTAATTATAAAATTAATTCTCAAGCCTATTTATATCATTTTAAAACCTTTTAAATATCCAATTAAGAGAAAAGTCTGATATTAGACTTTGTCCCAATAGCTCCTTAAAGATTCTAAGTTTGACCATTTACAAAAAAATCACTAAAAATAGTTTTAAAAAATTACATTTTGGTCACTAACTCAAAATATCACTTTTCGAAATTTCTTTTCTAAAATTGATTTACAAAACCAAGTTATATTTTAAATATATTCTAGGATATTATTCCATAATTTTCCTTACTAAAATTATTTATTTTGAATTAATCCCAAACTCGACTTAATCTCTTAATTCTACCACTGCATCGCCTAATCAACCTTAAAACTCCTAGCCCAAAATCAGCATATTACATACCCGCTTAGACTAACCATTAGTCTATGGATGATAGGAAGTACTAAAGTTCAACCGAGTACCCAGAGTGTATGGAGAGACCTTAGAACTTCATCATGAACTCCTGATCACGCATCGACATAATGGATAATGGTGCCCCATGGAGTCAAACAATCTCGTAGATGTAGAGTCGAGCCAACCTACCAAAGGAGGCCAACCTGATTAGAATGAGTCAAAACGATCAACGATAACCTAGATAGAGACTTTCTTTGATGGAGCGAAGGAAGAACACTGACGAAGTCTATAGTCACACGCCCCATTTCCACCGAGGAATCTCTAATATGTCAAGTGACCTGTATAGACGCTGATGCTCTCATTTTAACCTTCTCGATAGGTCAAACACTTCGACACAAATCTGATGACATCTCTTTGAGACCTTTCCACTAGTACATCTCACGTGAGATTCTACATATCTTGTCCCCACCAAGATGCATAGAATAAGGACCGCTTGCGGCCACAGAAGAATAACCTATTTCAACCTGCACTTCTTAAACATGTATTGACCTCTAAATACAGAACACCATCATGTTCAATTGAGAAGTCTTAAGATATACCTCTCTTCTACATCTCTCATACGGTAAGGCCAAAATGGATCACTAGGTCACTAACTTGAATATTAAAATTAGAGTAGGAATAACCTCGTTCTACTCAAAAGATTGCCATCTTCATACAAACTCATCTGCAAACAAAGCCTCAACCAAAGAAGGTTAGACTTAAGGTGTCGGCAACAACATTAGCCTTGCCCGGATATACCAATCTCGCAATGTAGGTCTTGAGAAGTTCTAACCAACGATGCTGCCTCAAATTGGGCTCTATGGGGGATGAGATATTTTATACTCTTATAACTGCGTAGATATAACACTTCTATGTGTAGATAGTATCTCCGCATCTGAGAGCAAAGATCACGACAACAAGCTCAAGGTCATGGGTAGGATAGGATGCACCATGTTTCAACTGCCGACGCATAAGACACTACCTTCCTATCATGCATCATAACACATCCTAACCGTGAGAAGCATCATCAGAGACAAGGTAAGCCTTTCAGGCTCAAGCCGAATCAAAATGGTGCCAGGCCAAAACAGTGTTGTTTTTCAAACTAGTCTCATAAATACAAATTGCATAAAAAGGACATTCTTCCTAGAAGTTTGGTCAATCACTATGTATGATAGAGAAACCTTTCAACAAAACCTCCGGGAGAATAATTTACAAACTCAAGAAGCTTTGGATCTAAGAACATTCTTGGCTACTTCTGGCCATTATAGCCTCATTCTTCTTTTGATCAACTCAATTTCAAAACTATATACCCTAAAAACATAACCTCTGAGAGCAGAACTCACACTTATGAATTTTATGTAGTTGTTTTCCCTCAGATTCTCAAGTAATACAATCCAAGATGTTCTACATGCTCTACCTCAAATATAGAATATACGAGAATATCATCTATAAAGACCATAACAACTGGTCAAGGTAGGGCTAGAACACCTATTCATCATATCCATGAATGCAACAGGTAAGAACCTAAAGGTACAACAAGAACTCGTAATGTCCGTAATGAGTCTAAAAGCTCATTTTGAACATATAAGCACCTAACATTGATTTGTAATAACCAAATCGTGGTCTATCTTAGAAACACCATAGCTCTCTAAACCTGATCAAGAGATCATCAATACAAGAAAGCCGGATACTTGTTCTTAATCGCGCCTTATTCAGCTTTTGATAATAAACAGTCAAGTGTTCATCCTTCTTCTTGACAAACAGAATAGGAGCTCATAATGGAGAAACATTGGGTCGAATAAAACCTCATCTAGCAGTTCTTGCAACTTATTTTCAACTCTTAAGCTCTTTTGGTGTCATCTAATAAGGCCATAGAAATAGAGTTGTACCTAGATAAAACTCGATGCCAAACTCAATTTCATTATGTTTTGGCTGTACATCAGGCAATTCTTTCGAGAAAACATTCAAAAAGTCTCAAAACTCAGATCTTATCATCCCGCACCGACTATCCCTGATCAAGAATATGCTGCAGGCAATGGACCCTTTCTGATCATATTCTTAGCTTGAGGGCCGATATCATTAGATAAAAAACCTCTACGCTATCCAAAAGAATTACCTCATGTTCATCGAAGTTTTTAGAGTTGCCTCTTCTTTCAAAGTTCAGATTGGACTTGATGAGCAGATAACCACCCATACTGAATAAGATCAAACTCCCAAAGCCTAACCTTCTATCGATTGACTAAAAAGATTTCCTTGAATCTAAAAAGGTAATTTTAGTACACTTTGGTAACCTCTAACATGATTACCCACCGTACTATGTACGATAATGATAGCAGCAGATCTCAATAGGAATTTCTAGTCCCCGACAAAACTCGCACATAAGAGTGAGTCAACCATTATCAAGAAGTACAAAATAAGAAGGAATGAATAGAAAAAGTACCAACACATAACGTCTGTCTATCAATGACCATGCCACCTGGTAGAATAAACCAACCCGGGTTGTCTAGCCCCGATCCAAATTGATCTTCTACTCCTCTAAAAACCTACCCTACAAAGAGAGAGTACCCAAAGCAACATATCTACTCTAGTCCTTTCTATATAGCAGGAGTCTATACAAAAGCCCGAGATTGCTCAAAGATACAAACAGATGGAGGTGAAAGTGACAATCCTCAAAGAGATGTTTCAAAAGAATCGTGATCGAAAATAAGACCCCATCCGCTCTACACCTTCAGATGTAATTTCTCTTAAAATAAAAACATTGTGGCACCCCACAAGAACTAGTCAAACCAGACTCGCACTCGCGTCAAAATAGCGGTCACTGTTCAGTGATTAGTGTGAAATGTCACACTATTAGGTGCAAGCTACACTATTGATGCAAGAATAGAAACAAGAAAATCATGTTTGAATATCGATCCCATTTATGATGGTGTATTACGCTTATACTTATGTTACTACAATACAATGATGTAAGAGCTAGAGTCGGGTGCAATGGTGGTTGCAATAAATGATAATAAAGGAATAAATCATTAATTGTGGTAGTACAACATAGTGTAATAAAGCCAGAGAAATATGAGAATAAAGCCTGGATCTCTCGTATTTAGCTTGGCAAAAGATCAAGTACACTTATAAAACGATGGTTCAATCTAGTGATGCACGCTGAGCATCGCCTTCCATTTAACCTTTAACCATTGACCCAGAGATGTAGATCAAGTTCAACTTTTCGTTGTGTAAGTCGAGAATTATATCTTCAAATGAGGAACCAACTTTCGTTGCATCCAACCAACTTTCGCTGTAAAACCTATTAATCTAAATTGGCACTACATCCGCTGACAAAACAAGTAATAGTTAAAATAAATTATGCAAATGTAAATTAGATCCAACAATTAGCGTAAGAAAACTAATACAAATAAATATTGTTGAAGAGGCAGTTTAAAAAAACAAGCTCCAGAAATTAAACCATAATCATGATAAGCAATAAATTACAAAGTAACTTCCAAAACATCAAAATAAAGAAAATTCTTAAAAAGATACAATAGTAGCTTCACATTCAGCACTTGACTCTCATTTCTTTGATAGATCTGCTCACTTCACCTTAGATCTTCAAAAACAAGCTTAAGCCACCATGGATAGAGGAGAAACTTAGAGGTTAAGATGATATAAAATGGGAATAGCATAACTTTCTTCTCCAAAATGGTCATTTATAGGGCCACCCAAGCAAAGGGACACATGTCTTGTAGGTTATTTCATGTGTCTGGGCCACATACAGAATTTGTTGAAATAAACTAGACAGCTGGGCATATTTGTCTTATCCATGGGTCGGGATAGCCTAATAGATGTAGTGTCGAATTGGTTGCAAGGGTGAAAACTTCCTACTGGGTGGACATTAGTAATGCAGCCACAACAAGGCAAAATAGGCGTAAATACAAAACACGGAGCCACAAGAACTATTAGGTCCATTTTTTCCTTTAATCTTAAATAGATGCATCAAATGACCTAGGTGTACATACTAGCAGCGGATAAATTCTCGAATCTAATCGGGCATCAAGTCGACATCTAATTGTGCGAATTTGCAATTTAGGGACCAAATTGCAAATATGGAAAATTATGTGGGCTTACATTAATTTGGGATTACCAATCCTCAATTAGTCAAGTTACATGCATACATGCCCTTTCTAGTTAAAACAGATCGCTGAAACATGTTCAAATAGCATACATACGAAATAGGGACCAAAATAGAAGAATCTAAAACCATATCATCACTTCAACTAAAAGAACATATTGGGCATCGGTACGCGGGACACCGTACCAATACCAGGCTTATTAATAAAGGTCATACCAATACGCTTCTTCGAGTATTGATACCCAAGTCAGAATGGCTAAACTCCCAAATTCTAGTAGCTAAAACACATACCGGTACACTTCCTCAAGTATCGGTACCCAGGCCAAATTTACACTTCCTCGTACTGATACTGGGAACCCTGTACTGATACCCAAAGGCCTGTAATGCCTATTTTATCTGGTTTTGACTTCCAAACCAATACAAATTAGTCACAAACATCCTAGCATACATACTAAGCATATTTGTCATATTAGGTACACATCCACAACATGCCAAACCATCAAATATGCATTATCGAACACGAAAGTGTAAACTATAGGCATGCTTCCTAAACGTTTCAACCAACATACTTAAAATTGAGACCAAGCATATATCCATCAATCCAAATTACAAATGTAAACAACATCCAACAACCAACAAGATACAATCCTTGGAAGCAAATACATTCAAAGTATAAATCCCCAAACTTGGACAACACATTGCCTTATTACCGAATGCTTTAAGCTAAAACCATAATCAACATCAAAAGATGTCTTAGGATCTCCTCGCTCCAATGCTCCCACAATCCTCAATTTTCTGCAAAGAAGAATGAGAGCGTAAGCAAACATGTGCTTAGTGGTGCCGCTCTCTCACATTCATCAATGCATTAAAACCATGAGCATAAAAACCAACACCTTTGAAACTCTTCTCAAAACATGGTATGCATAACAACCATATGTAAAGTATAGTTTCCCACTTGTTTCTCATATATTGGCATTTATAGTGACCTTATAAAACCACATTGAATACACGGATTTCTTGGTAGACAACTTCTACTGAACTATACCTTGACCCAAAGAGTCTCATCTCAATCATACACAAGGTACAACATCAACTTGGGTAGCCCACTGTATACACAAGCGATAATCCACCAGCCCGAGTAGCCTACTACATACTCTTGCGCCATGAGGTGATCGACTTAACATATTATAGTGCACTTTAAACCCTATAGTATGCCAACTATATCCAATACTTTTCTTTGCTTGTCACACATAGCCTATATACAGTTTTAAACACATTTACTTACTGTTATTCCCTTATGCATTTTAGCAAACCATTTCCTTATGAAAGTATCACATTGCTCAAGGCAATAACCATATTCCATTTAGGAACCATTTCTCAATGCTCTTAGGCATCCATAACTTGATAAAAACATTGCATACCTTTTAAAATGATGCATAAAACAATAAGTAAATCAATCTATGTTTTCTTTTCAACCCAAACATGCAAAACAAATCTCATATTTTGAACACGATTATATAGCTTAACCTCATTTTTAGAAATTTTTACTAGGTTAAAATTCCAACGGGTCCTCTATAAAGCCATTTAGATATGCACGCCTTAAAACCCAACCAAATGGCCGCAGAATAAGACTAAATCAAACTTTATGGATGAAAATATTTAGTTATGGTCTTTTGAGCTTGATTATACAGCTTAACCTCAATTTTAGAACTTTTTACTCGGTTAAAATTCCAATGGGTCCATTGTAAAGCCCATTTAGACATACACACCTTAAACCCCAACAAAACGGCCGAAAAATAAGATTAATTCTCATTTTATGACTTAAAATATTTATTTAATGGGTTTTTAACATGATTATATATCTTAATCTCATTTTCAAATTTTTTTACTAGGTTAAAATTCCAACGGGTCCACTATATCGCGCATTTAGACAAGCACGCCTAAAACCCCAACAAAACGGATGAAAAATATGATCAAATCACATTTTATGAATTAAAATATTTATTTATGTGTTTTTGAACATGATTATATAGCTTAAACTCATTTTTTGAATTTTTTACTCAATTAAAATAACAACATATCCAAAGATAAAGCCCATTTAACATAACAAAACCCAACAAAATGAGCACAAAATAAGATTAAATCAAATTTTATAAACTAAATATTTATTTAGACATTTGAATATGATTAAAACCCAAGATCAAAATTTTTAGCACAAAATAAAATTAAATCACAATTTTAAATTAAAACATTTAAACCCCAACAAAATGTCCAAAAAATATGATTAAATCACAATTTATGACTTAAAATATCTCTTTATTGGCATTCAAACATGATTATATAGCTTAACATCATTTTAAAACTTTTCAAAATGTCCACTATAAAGCCCATTTAAACATGCACTCCTTAAACCCAACAAAACGACCACAAAATAAGATTAAATCAAATTTTACGAGTTAAAATATTTATCTTAATCTCAATTTTAGAACTTTTTCTCATTTAAAATTCCAAAAATCCACTAAAAAGCCCATTTAAACATGCACGTCCTAAAAACCAACAAAATGACTGCAAATAAGATTAAATCAAAATTTATGAATTAAAATATTTAGTTATGGGCTTTTGAACATGATTATACAACTTAACCTCAATTTTAGAACTTTTTACTCGGTTAAAATTCCAACGGGACCACTATAAAGCCCATTTAGACAAGCACGCCTTAAACCCTAATAAAACAAACTAAAAATAAGATTAAATAAAATTGTCTGAGTTAAAATATTTTATTATGAGCTTTTGATTATAATTATATAGCTTAACCTCAATTTTAGAACTTTTTACTCGGTTAAATTTCCAACGGGTCCACTGTAAAGCTTATTTAGACATGCACGCCTTAGAACCCAACAAAATGGCCGAAAAATAGGATTATATCACAATTTATGACTTAAAATATTTAGTTATAGGCTTTTGAACAAGATTATACAGCTTAACCTCAATTTTAAATTTTTTTACTCGGTTAAAATTCCAACGGGTCCACTATAAAGCCCATTTAGACATGCATGCCTTAAACCCCAAACAAAATGGCCGCAAAATAAGATTAAATCAAATTTTATGAGTTAAAATATTTAGTTATGCGCTTTTGAACATGATTATACACCCTAACCTCAAATTTAGAACTTTTTACTCGGTTAAAATTCCAACGGGTCCACTATAAAGCCCACTTAGACAGAAACACCTTAAACTCCAGCAAAATGGCCGCAAGATAAGATTAAATCAATTTTTTATGAATTAAAATATTTATTTATGGGATTTTGAATATGATTATATAGCTTAACCTCATTTTTAAAAATTTGTACTAGGCTAAGATTCCAATGGGTCCACTGTAACCCATTTAGACATGCACTCCTTAAAACCCAACAAAATAGCCGCAAAATAAGATTAAAATTTTGAATTAAAATATTTAGTTATGAGATTTTGAACATGATTATATAGCTTAACTTCATTTTTAGAACTTCTTACTCGGTTAAAATTCCAACGGGTCCAATGTCAGCCCATTTAGACATGCATGCCTTAAACCCAACAAAACAACTTCAAAATATGAATAAATCAAATTGTATAAGTTAAAATATTTGATTATGGGCTTTTGAATCTGATTATATAGGTTAACCTCAATTTAAGAACTTTTTACTCAGTTAAAATTCCAACAGACTCGCTATAAAGCCCATTTGACGTGCACGCCTTAAACCCCAACAAAACAGCCGAAAAATATGACGAAATCAATTTTTATGAGTTCAAATATTTGATTATGGGCTCTTGAATATGATTATATAGCTTAACCTCAAATTTAGAACTTTTTACTCGGTTAAAATTCTAATGTGTCCACTGTAAAGCCCTCATAGATATGCACCCCTTTAACCCCAACAAAATGGCCGCAAAATAAGATTAAATCAAATTTTTTGAATTAGAATATTTATTTATGGGCTTTTGAACATGATTATATAGCTTAACATCATTTTTAGAAATTTTTACTCGGTTAAAATTTCAACGGGTCCACTTTAAAGCCCATTTAGACATGCACGCCTTAAAACCCAACAAAATGGGCGCAAAATAAAATTAAATCAAGTTTTATGAATTAAAATATTTAGTTATGGGCTTTAGAAAATGATTAAAAAGCTTACCTTTTTTTCAAAAATTTTTACTCGGTAAAAATTCCAACGGGTCCACTATAAAGCCCATTTAAATATGCACACCTTAAACCCAACAAAACGGACACAATATAAGATTAAATCAAATTTTATGAGTTAAAATATTTGATTATGGGCTTTTGAATATGATTATATAGATTAACCTCAATTTCAGAACTTTTTACTCGGTTAAATTTCCAAAAGGTCCACTGTAAAGCCCATTTAGACGTGCACGGCTTAAACCCCAACAAAACGACCGAAAATAAGATTAAATCAAATTTTATGAGTAAAAATATTTATTCATGGGCTTTTGAATGTGATTATATAGCTTAACCTCATTTTTAGAACTTTTTACTCGGTTAAAATTTCAACGGGTCCATTCTAATGCCTACTTAGACATGCACGCCTTAAACCCCAACAAAATGGCTACAAAATTTGATTAAATCAAATTTTATGATTTAAAATATTTAGTTATGGGCTTTTGAAATGATTATACAGCTCAACCTCAATTTTAGAACATTTTACTCGGTTAAAATTTCAACGAGTCCACTATAAAGCCCATTTAGACATGCAAGCTTTAAACCCCAACAAAATGGCCAAAAATTAGGATTAAATCATATTTTATGAATTAAAATATTTATTTATGGGCTTTTGAACATGATTATATAGCTTAACCTCATTTTTAGAACTTTTTACTCGGTTAAAATTCCAACGGGTCCACTATAAAGCTCATTTAGACATGCACGCCTTAGAACCCAACAAAATGGCCGAAAAATAAGATTATATCACATTTTATGACTTAAAATATTTAGTCATGGGTTTTTGAACATGATTATATAGCTTAACCTCATTTTAAATTTTTTTTTTTACGGTTAAAATTCCAACAGGTCCACTGTAATGCCCATTTAGACATGCACGCCATAAACTCCAACAAAACGACCAAAAAATTAGATTAAATCACATTTTATGACTTAAAATTTTTAGTAATGGGCTTTTGAACTTGATTATATAGCTTAACCTCATTTTTAGAAATTTAAACTCGGTTAAAATTCCAACGGGTTCACTGTCAAGTCCATTTAAACATGCACGCCTTAAACCCAACAAAACGACCACAAAATAAGATTAAATCAAATTTTATAAGTTATAATATTTGATTATGGGATTTTGATAATGATTATATAGTTTAACCTCAATTTTAGAACTTTTTACCCGGTTTAAATTCCAACGGGTCCACTATAAAGCCCATTTAGACATGCACCCTTAAACCCCAAAAATGACCGCAAAATAATATTAAATCAAATATCATGAATTAAAATATTTATTTATGGGCTTTTGAAAATGATTATACAGTTTAACCTCAATTTTAGAACTTTTTACTCTGTTAAAATTCCAACGGGTCTATTGTAAAGCCCATTTAGACATACACGCCTTAACCCCAACAAAACGGTCTAAAAATTAGATTAAATCACATTTTAAGAAATTTTTACTCGGTTAAAATTCTAATGGGTCCACTGTAAAGCCCATTTAAACATCCAAGCCTTGAACCCAACAAAACGACAACAAAATAAGATTAAATAAATTTTATGAGTTAAAATATTTGATTATGGGATTTTGATTATGGTTATATAGCTTAACCTTAATTTTAGAACTTTTTACTCGGTTAAAATTCCAACGGTTCCACTGTAAAGCCCATTTAGACATGCACGCCCAAAACCCCAACAAAACGACCGAAAAATAAGATTAAATCACATTTTATGAATTAAAATATTTATGTATGGTTATTTTGACATGATTATATAGCTTAACCTCATTTTTAAAAAATTTTACTCGGTTAAATTCCAACGGGTCCACTATCAAGCCCATTTAGACATGCACCCGTAAACCCAACAAAACTGTCACAAAATAAGATTAAATCAAAATTTTTTAAGTTAAAATATTTGATTATTGGCTTTTTAAAATTATTACATAGCTTAACCTCATTTTCAGAAATTTTTACTCTGTTAAAATTCCAACGTGTTCACCACAAAGCCCATTTAGACAAGCACGCCTATAATCCGAACTAAACGGGCAAAAAATAAGATTAAATAAAATTCCATGAGTTGAAATATTTTATTATGGGCTTTTGATTATGATTATATATATTAATCTCAATTTTAGAACTTTTTTTCTCGGTTAAAATTCCAACGGGTCCACTATAAAGCCCATTTACGCATGCACGTCCTAAAAACCAACAAAATGACCGCAAATAAGATTAAATCAAAATTTATGAATTAAAATATTTATTTATGGGCTTTTGAACATGATTATACAACTTAACCTCAATTTTAGAACTTTTTACTCGGTTAAAATTCTAACGGGACCACTATAAAGCCAATTTAAACAAGCACGCCTTAAACCCTAATAAAACGAACTAAAAATAATATTAAATAAAATTGTCTGAGTTAAAATATTTTATTATGAGCTTTTGATTATGATTATATAGCTTGACCTCAATTTTAGAACTTTTTACTCGGTTAAATTTCCAACGGGTCCACTATAAAGCTCATTTAGACATGCACGCCTTAGAACCCAACAAAATCGCCGAAAAATAAGATTATATCACATTTTATGACTTAAAATATTTAGTTATAGGCTTTTGAACATGATTATACAGCTTAACCTCAATTTTAATTTTTTTTACTAGGTTAAAATTCCAACGGGTCCACTGTAATGCCCATTTAGACATGCACGCCTTGAACCCCAACAAAACAAAAGAAAAATAAGATTAAATCATATTTTATGAATTAAAATATTTAGTTTTGGGTTTTTGAACATGATTATATAGCTTAACTTCATTGTCAAAAATTTTTACTCGGTTAAAATTCCAACGGGTCCACTGTAAAGCCCATTTAGACATGCACACCTTAATCCCAACAAAATGGCCACAAAATAAGATTAAATCAAATCTTATGAGTTAAAATATTTAATTATGGGCTTTTGAATATGATTATATAGCATAACCTCTTTCAAAATTTTTGCTCGGTTAAAATTCCAACAAAGCGGCCAAAAATAAGATTATATCACATTTTATGACTTAAAATATTTATTTATGGGTTTTTGATTAAAATAAGATTAAATCAAAATTTTTTGAGTAAAATATTTAGTTATGTGATTTTGAACATGATTATATAGCTTAACTTCATTTTTAGAACTTTTTACTCGGTTAAATTCCAACGGGTCCACTATAAAGCCCATTTAGACAAGCTAAAATATTTACTTTTTTGGTATTCTTAAAACCCAACAAAACGGACAAAAAAAATAAGATTTAATCAAATTTTATGAGTTGAAATATTTGATTATGGGCTTTTGATTATGATTATATATCTGAACATTAATTTTAGAACTTTTTACTTGGTTAAAATTTCAACGGGTCCACTATAAAGCCCATTTAGACATGCAAGCCTTAAAAACCCCAACAAAATGGCCGCAAATAAGATTAAATCAAATTTTATGAGTTAAAATATTTAGTTATGCGCTTTTTGAACATGATTATACACCTAACCTCAATTTTAGAACTTTTTACTCGGTTAAAATTCCAACGGGTCCACTATAAAAAAACTTAGACATGCACACCTTAAACTCCAAAGAAATGGCCAAAAAATAAGATTAAATCAATTTTTTTGAATTAAAATATTTATTTATGGGCTTTTGAACATGATTATATAGCTTAACCTCATTTTTAAAAATTTGTACTTTACTAAGATTCCAACGGGTCCACTGTAAAACCCATTTAGGCATGCACTCCTTAAAACCCAACAAAATAGCCGCAAAAAAAAGATTAAATCAATTTTAGAAAATTTTATTATTTTTAAAACCTTTTTAGAACTTTTTAAAAATTCCAACGGGTCCACTATAAAGCCCGTTTAGACATGCACGCCTTAAACCCCAAAAATGACCGCAAATAATATTAAATCAAATATTATGAATTAAAATATTTAGTTATGGGCTTTTAAAAATGATTATACAGTTTAACCTCAAATTTAGAACTTTTTACTCAATTAAAATTCCAACGGGTCCATTGTAAAGCCCATTTAGACATACACGCCTTAACCCCAATAAAATGTCTAAAAATTAGATTAAATCACATTTTATGACTTAAAATATTTAGTTAGGGGCTTTTGAAGATGATTATATAGCTTAAACTCATTTTCAGAAATTTTTACTCGGTTAAAATTCTAACGGGTCCACTGTAAAGCCCATTTAAACATCCAAGCCTTGAACCCAACAAAACGACAACAATATAAGATTAAATAAATTTTATGAGTTAAAATATTTGATTATGGGATTTTGATTATGATTATATAGCTTAACCTCAATTTTAGAACTTTTTACTAGGTTAAAATTCTAACGGTTCCAAATTTTAAAAAGCCCATTTGGACATGCAATTAAATAAAACCCCAAACCCAACAAAAAAACGACCAAAAATAAGATTAAATCACATTTTATGAATTAAAATATTTATGTATGGTTATTTTGACATGATTATATAGCTTAACCTCATTTTTAAAAAATTTTACTCGGTTAAATTCCAACGGGTCCACTGTCAAGCCCATTTAGATTTAAAAAAAAAAAATAACCAAAAAATTTTTAACAAAAAATATTTAAAAAATAAGATTAAATCAAATTTTTTGAGTTAAAATATTTGATTATTTTTTTTAAAAAAATAATTAAAATTTTTGAAGTAAAATATTTAGTTATGTGATTTTGAACATGATTATATATCTTAACTCATTTTTAGAACTTTTTACTTAAAAAATTCCAACGGGTCCACTATAAAGCCCATTTAGACAAGCACACCTAAAAACCCAAAAAAAAAAAACGAAAAAATAAGATTAAATCAAATTTTATGAGTTGAAATATTTGATTATGGGCTTTTGATTATGATTATATATCTTAATCTCAATTTTAGAACTTTTTACTCTGGTTAAAATTTCAAACGGTCCACTATAAAGCCCATTTAGACATGCAAGCCTTAAAAACCAACAAAATGATGACAAAAAATAAGATTAAATCAAATTTTATGAGTTAAAATATTTATTATGGGATTTTGAACATGATTATATAGCTTAACCTCAATTTTAGAACTTTTTACTCGGTTAAAATTCCAACGGGTCCACTATAAAGCCCATTTAGACATGCACACCTAAAACCCAACAAAACGGACTAAAAATAAGATTAAATCAATTTTTTTATGAATTAAAATATTTATTTATGGGCTTTTGAATATGATTATATAGCTTAACCTCATTTTTAAAAAAAATTTAACTTTTAAAATTCCAACGGGTCCACTATAAAAAAATTTAGACATGCACCCTTTAAAACCCAAAAAAATGAAAAAAAAAATAAGATTAAATAAAATTTTTTGAATTAAAATATTTGATTATTGGCTTTTTTTGAAATGATTATATAGCTTAACCTCATTTTTAGAAATTTTTACTTTGTTAAAATTCCAACGTGTTCACAATAAAGCCCATTTAGACATGCACGCCTATAACCCAACAAAATATCAAAAAAATAAGATTAAATAAAATTTTTTGAGTTAAAATATTTTATTATGGGCTTTTGATTATGATTATATATCTTAATCTCAATTTTAGAACTTTTTTTTTGGTTAAAATTCCAACGGGTCCACTATAAAGCCCATTTAGACATGCACGCCCTAAAAACCAAAAAAATGACCAAAATAAGATTAAATCAAAATTTATGAATTAAAATATTTTATTTATGGGCTTTTGAACATGATTATACAACTTAACCTCAATTTTAGAACTTTTTACTTAAAACCCAAAATTCCAACGGGACCACTATAAAGCCCATTTAGACAAGCACGCCTTAAACCCTAATAAAACGAACTAAAAATAAGATTAAATAAAATTTTATGAGTTAAAATATTTTATTATGAGCTTTTTTGAAATGATTATATAGCTTAACCTCAATTTTAGAACTTTTTACTCGGTTAAAATTTCCAACGGGTCCATTGTAAAAAGCTCATTTAGACATGCACAAGCCTTAAACCCAACAAAATGGTCAAAAAAAAGAAGATTAAATCACATTTTATGACTTAAAATATTTAGTTATAGGCTTTTGAACATGATTATACAGCTTAACCTCAATTTTAAAAATTTTTTACTAGGTTAAAATTCCAACGGGTCCACTATAAATGCCCATTTAGACATGCACACCTTAAACCCCAACAAAAAAAAAAAAAATAAGATTAAATCAATTTTATGAATTAAAATATTTATTTTGGGCTTTTGAACATGATTATATATGGTCTTTTTTAAAAATTTTTACTTGGATAAAATTCCAACATTCCAAAAAAAGCCCAAAAATAAGATTATATCACATTTTATGACTTAAAAATATTTATTTAAATGGGTTTTTAATTAAAAAAATAAGATTAAATCAAATTTTTTGAATTAAAATATTTAGTTATGGGATTTTGAAAACATGATTATATAAGATTAAATCATTTTTAGAACTTTTTACTCGGTTAAAATTCCAACGGGTCCACTATAAAGCCCATTTAGACAAGCACACCTTAAACCCCAAACAAAACGGACAAAAAAAAAGATTAAATCAAATTTTATGAGTTAAAATATTTGATTATGGGCTTTTGAAAATGATTATATAGCTTAACATTAATTTTAGAACTTTTTACTCGGTTAAAATTTCCAACGTGTCCATTATAAAGCCCATTTAGACATGCATGCCTTAAAACCCCAACAAAATGGCACGAAAAAAAAAGATTAAATCAAATTTTATGAGTTAAAATATTTATTTATGGGCTTTTGAACATGATTATATACCTTAACCTCAATTTTAGAACTTTTTACTCGGTTAAAAATTCCAACGGTCCACTATAAAAAGCCAATTTAGACATGCACACCCTTAAACCCAAACAAAAATGACAAAAAAAGAAGATAAATCAAATTTTATGAATTAAAATATTTATTTATGGGCTTTTGAACATGATTATATAGCTTAACCTCAATTTTAAAAATTTTTACTTTTTAAAATTCCAACGGGTTCCACTATAAAACCCATTTAGACAAATCACGCCTTAAAACCCCAAAAAAACGAATTTAAAAAATAAGATTAAATCAAAATTTTTTATGAATTAAAATATTTATTATGGGCTTTTGAACATGATTATATAGCTTAACCTCAATTTTAGAACTTTTACTCTAGTTAAAATTCCAACGGGTCCACTGTAAAGCCATTTTTAGACATGCACACCTTAAAAACCAAACAAAATGGTCGAAAAAAAAAGATTAAATCAAATTTTATGAATTAAAATATTTAGTTATGGGCTTTTGAACATGATTATATAACTTAACCTCAATTTTAAACTTTTTTTAAAATTCCAACTTACCACTTTAAAGCCCATTAAAATTTAAAACCCAATAAAAAAACGGGTCCATTATAAAAATTGTCCAACGGGTCCATTTTAGACATGCACACCTTAAACCCCAAAAAAACAAAAAAAAATAAGATTAAATCAAATTTTTATGAATTAAAATATTTAGATTATGGGCTTTTGAAAATGATTATATAGCTTAACCTCATTTTTAAAACTTTTTACTACTTAAAAAAAATTCCAATGGGTCCACTAAAAAGCCCATTTAGACATGCACACCTTAAACCCAACAAAATGGCCAAAAAAAAAGATTAAATCAAATTTTATGAATTAAAATATTTATTTATGGGCTTTTGAACATGATTATATAGCTTAACCTCATTTTTAAAATTTTTTTCTCGGTTAAAATTTCAAACAAAGCCACTTGAAAAATAAGATTATTTACACATGCACGCTTAAAAATTTATTTAATGGGTTTTTGAAAAAAAAAAATTAAATCAAAATTTTATGAATTAAAATATTTAGTTATGGGCTTTTGAACATGATTATATAACTTAACCTCAATTTTAGAACTTTTTACTCTGTTAAAATTCCAACGGGTCCACTATAAAGCCCATTTAGACAAGCACATTTAAACCCAACAAAACGGACTTAAAAATAAGATTAAATCAAATTTTTTGAGTTAAAATATTTTTATGGGCTTTTGATTATGATTATATAGCTTAACCTTAATTTTAGAACTTTTTACTCGTTAAAATTCCAACGGGTCCACTATAAAAAGCCCATTTAGACATGCAAGCCTTAAACCCAACAAAATGGTCAAAAAAAAATAAGATTAAATCAAATTTTATGAGTTAAAATATTTAGTTATGGGCTTTTGAATATGATTATATAGCTTAACCTCAATTTTAGAACTTTTTACTTAGTTAAAATTTCAACGGGTCCACTATAAATCCCATTTAGACATATTTACACCTTAAACCCCAACAAAATGGCAAAAAAAAATAAGATTAAATCAAATTTTATGAATTAAAATATTTATTTATGGGCTTTTGAACATGATTATATAGCTTAACCTCATTTTTAAAAATTTTTACTCGGTTAAATTCCAACGGGTCCACTATAAAGCCCATTTAGACATGCACACCTTAAAACCCAACAAAATGGCCACAAAATAAGATTAAATCAAATTTTATGAATTAAAATATTTATTTATGGGCTTTTGAAAATGATTATATAGCTTAACCAATTTTTAAAAATTTTACTTAAATAAAAATCCAATTATAAAAACCAAAAAATGTAAGATTAAATCAAATTGAATTAGAATAAATCAATTTTAGAACTTTTTACTTGTTTTTTTTTAAAAAAACGATTTGCCAAAGCCCATTTAGACATGCAATATTTAAATCAAAAAAAATAATATTAAATCAAATATTATGAATTAAAATATTTAGTTATGGGCTTTTAAAAATGATTATACATTTAACCTCAAATTTTAGAACTTTTTACTCGGTTAAAATTCTTGAACGGGTCCATTATAAAACTTCCATTTAGACATACACACCTTAACCCCAAAAAAAACGTCTAAAAATAGATTAAATCACATTTTTTTATGCTTAAAATATTTATTTAGGGGCTTTTGAACATGATTATATAGCTTAAACTCATTTTTTAGAAAAATTTAAAAAAAATTCTAACGGGTCCACTGTAAAGCCCATTTAAACATCCAAGCCTTGAACCCAACAAAACGACAACAATATAAGATTAAATAAATTTTATGAGTTAAAATATTTGATTATGGTTATATAGCTTAACCTCAATTTTAGAACTTTTTACTTGGTTAAAATTCTAACGATTCCACTGTAAAGCCCATTTAGACATGCACGCCCAAAACCCCAACAAAATGACCGAAGAATAAGATTAAATAACATTTTATGAATTAAAATATTTATGTATGGTTATTTTGACATGATTATATAGCTTAACCTCATTTTTAAAAAATTTTACTCCTTAAATTCAAACGTCCAAATAAGATTAAAATTAAGCCCATTTAGACATGCACTCGTAAACCCAACAAAACTGTCACAAAATAAGATTAAATCAAATTTTTTGAGTTAAAATATTTGATTATTGGCTTTTGAAAATTATTACATAGCTTAACCTCATTTTCAAAAATTTTTACTTTAAAAATTCCAACGTGTTCACCACAAATCCCATTTAGACAAGCACGCCTATAACCCGAACTAAACAGACGAAAAATAAGATCAAATAAAATTTTAGGAGTTGAAATATTTTATTATGGGCTTTTGATTATGATTATATATCTTAATCTCAATTTTAGAACTTTTTTCTTGGTTAAAATTCCAACGGGTCCACTGTAAAGCCCATTTACGCATGCACGTCCTAAAAACCAACAAAATGACCGCAAAATAAGATTTAATCAAAATTTAGGAATTAAAATATTTAGTTATGGGCTTTTGAACATGATTATACAACTTAACCTCAATTTTAGAACTTTTTACTCCATTAAAATTCCAACAGGACCACTTTAAAGCCCATTTAGACAAGCACGCCCTTAAACCCTAATAAAACGAACTAAAAATAAGATTAAATAAAATTGTCTGAGTTAAAATATTTTATTATGAGCTTTTGATCATGATTATATAGCTTAACCTCAATTTTAGAACTTTTTACTCGGTTAAATTTCCAACAGGTCCATTGTAAAGCTCATTTGGACATGCACGCCTTAGAACCCAACAAAATGGCCGAAAAATAAGATTATATCACATTTTATGACTTAAAATATTTAGTTATAGGCTTTTGAACATGATTATACAGCTTAACCTCAATTTTAAATTTTTTTACTCGGTTAAAATTCCAACGGGTCCACTGTAATGCCCATTCAGTCATGCACGCCTTAAACCCAACAAAACAAAAGAAAAATAAGATTAAATCATATTTTATGAATTAAAATATTTAGTTTTGGGTTTTTGAACATGATTATATAGCTTAAATTCATTGTCAAAATTTTTTACTCAGTTAAAATTCCAACGGGTCCACTGTAAAGCACATTTAGACATGCACACATAACCTCATTTTTAGAACTTTTTACTCGGTTAAAATTCTAACGGGTCCACTATAAAGCCCATTTAGACAACACACCTTAAACCCCAACAAAACGGACAAAAAATAAGATTAAATAAAATTTTATGAGTTGAAGTATTTGATTATGAGATTTTGATTATGATTATATAGCTTAACATTAATTTTAGAACTTTTTAGTCGGTTAAAATTCCAACGGGTCCATTGTAAAGCCCATTTAGACATGCATGCCTTAAACCGCAACAAAATGGCCGCAAAATGAGATTAAATCAAATTTTATGAGTTAAAATATTTATTTATGTGCTTTTGAACATGATTATAGACCTTAACCTCAATTTTAGAACTTTTTACTCGCTTAAAATTCCAACGAGTCCACTGTAAAGCTGACTTAGACAGAAACACCTTAAACCCCAGCAAAATGGCCACAAAATAAGATTAAATCAATTTTTTATGAATTAAAATATTTATTTATGGGCTTTTGAACATGGTTATATAGCTTAACCTCTTTTTTAAAAATTTTTACTCGGCTAAAATTCCAACGGGTTCACTATAAAACCCATTTAGACATGCACTCCTTAAAACCTAACAAAATAGCTGCAAAACAAGATTAAATCAAAATTTTTATATTAAAATATTTAGTTATGGGCTTTTGAACATGATTATATAGCTTAACTTCATTTTTAGAAATTTTTACTCGGTTAAAATTCCAACGGGTCCAATGTCAACCCATTTAGACAAGCACACCTTAAACCCAACAAAACAACCTCAAAATATGATTAAATCAAATTTTATGAGTTAAAATATTTGATTATGGACTTTTTAATTTGATTATATGGCTTAACCTCAATTTAAGAACTTTTTACTCGGTTAAAATTCCAACAGGCCCACTATAAAAGCCCATTTAGACGTGCACACCTTAAACCCCAACAAAACGGCCGAAAAATATGACAAAATCAATTTTTATGAGTTAAAATATTAGATTATGGGCTTTTGAATATGATTATATAGCTTAACCTCCAATTTAGAACTTTTTACAAGGTTAAAATTCTAATGGGTCCACTTAAAGCCCTCATAGATATACATGCCTTTTACCCCAACAAAATGGCAGCATAATAAGATTAAATCAAATTTTATTAATTAGAATATTTATTTATGGGCTTTTGAACATGATTATATAGCTTAACCTCATTTTTAAAATTTTTTACTCGGTTAAAATTTCAACGGGTCCACTTGAAAGCCCAATTAGACATGCTCGCCTTAAAACCCAACAAAATGGGCGCAAAATAAAATTAAATCAAATTTTATGAATTAAAATATTTAGTTATGGCCTTTTGAAAATGATTAAATAGCTTAACTTCTTTTTCATATTTTTTTACCCGGTAAAAATTCCAACGGGTCCAATGTCAGCCCATTTAGATATGCCCACCTTAAACCCAACAAAACGGACACAAATTAAGATTAAATTAAATTTTATGTGTTAAAATATTTTTATGGGCTTTTTAATATTATTATATAGATTAACCTCAATTTAAGAACTTTTTACTCAGTTAAAATTCCAACAGGCCCACTATAAAGCCCATTTAGACGTGCACGCCTTAAACCCTAACAAAACGGCCGAAAAATATGACGAAATCAATTTTTATGAGTTAAAATATTTGATTATGGGCTTTTGAATATTATTATATAGCTTAACCTCAAATTTAGAACTTTTTACTCGGTTAAAATTCTAATGGGTCCACTGTAAAGCCCTCAGAGATATGCACGCCTTTAACCCTAACAAAATGGCCGCAAAATAAGATTAAATCAAATTTTATGAATTAAAATATTTATTTATGGGCTTTTGAATATGATTATATAGCTTAACCTCATTTTCAGAAATTTTTACTCGGTTAAAATTTCAACGGGTCCACTTTAAAGCCCATTTATAGACATGCACGCCTTAAAACCCAACAAAATGGGCGCAAAATAAAATTAAATCAAATTTTATGAATTAAAATATTTATTTATGGGCTTGTGAAAATGATTAAGTAGCTTAACTTCTTTTTCAGCGACAAAAACATAAGGATTATCCAGGTTAGGTGAGTGAGTATAGAATTCTCTTACCCATGAGATGTTGCCCGGTTCCGGTTGTTGGCAAAAGATTTGCCACTTTTGATGTGCAATCCTCTCGAAGATGAATGGTTCAAGGCTGAAATCTTGATGAGAGTTGGAGTATTCAAAGCCTTGTTCTTCATAAATCTTCCGGCTTTCAAACTTGGAGTGAAATCTTTCTTGAACCACCGGTGTAGCAAACTTCTTGTATCTTGGTTCTTTGGAGGAACTTGGATGAACCAAAAATTTAATTTTGGA
This sequence comes from Hibiscus mutabilis, assembly GCA_019671005.1. NCBI lineage: Eukaryota > Viridiplantae > Streptophyta > Magnoliopsida > Malvales > Malvaceae > Hibiscus > Hibiscus mutabilis. The sequence continues at coordinate 126,820 of JAGYYJ010000785.1, read as the reverse complement.
TGCCATGGATGATCTTGGTTATGAGTTTTGTAAAAACAAATAAAAGAAAATAAAAGAAACTAAAGAGTTGCAAGATAAAAAGTAGGAATAGGTTAAGGGTGATGGGTTTTATAGAAAAGATAGGTGGTAAATATGGTGGGTGGGATTAGGGGAGACAAAAAAAAAAAGGTTTTGGTTTAGGGGAAGGGTGACGGCAAGGGGGGTTTAATTAGGGTAAGTTGGAGGCTTTATATAAGCCTTAGATCCAGCCCATTAATTTCCTTGTTGAAGATGTTTTCCTTCTTGGATTAAAATTCCTCTTTATCTTGAACTCTTTTCCTACAATTCAAAGACAAATCAAATAAGGATTAAAATTAAATATAAACTAATAAAAGAAAATAAATAAAGATCTGTAAAGGGATTCTTAAACTTAAAGAGATTAAAAAAAGAAAATCTATCCTAAAAATATAATACTAATCGGAAATAAAAGAATAATTAGTTCGAAAGAAAAAAAATAAAATAAAAGTAATCGAAAATAATAATAAAAATAAAATAAAAATAAAAATAAAATAAAAATAAAAATAGAATATCGAAGGGAGAGCATGCTCATGCATCTCCTAAGTTGACCACTTCTTTGTTACGTTCCACATGGGCACCATTGTAGTGCTTTAATCTTTGTTCATTAACTTTGAATTCATGTTTGTCAGTGATGGACTTGATTATCACGACACCATGGGAGAATGGTTTGACAACTTCGAATGGTCCCGACCATCTTGATTTCAGTTTTCCCAGGAAAAGATTTAGCCGAGAATTGAACAGGAGAACTAGTTGCCCTGGCGTAAATTTCTGTGGCAATAGTTTCTTGTCATGCCATTGCTTTGTTTTCTCCTTGTAGATTCGTGCATTGTTATAGGCGAGTGCACGGAATTCTTCTATCTCATTGAGGTCCAACAAACGCTTTTGTCCGGCACTTTCCCAATCCATATTCACGGTCTTGATTACCCAATATGCCTTGTGTTCTATTTCCACCGGTAGATGGCATGTTTTGCCATAGACAAGTCGGAAGGGGGACATACCTAAGGGTGTTTTGAATGCAGTGCGATATGCCCAAAGCGTGTCATCTAGTCTTAATGACCAATCCTTCCTAGAGGGATTTACAACTTTCTCAAGTATACCCTTCAATTCCCGGTTGGAAATTTCTGCTTGCCCGTTGGTTTGTGGGTGATATGTCGTGGCAATCTTGTGTGATACGCCGAAGCGTTGCAACATCTTGGCAATAAGTCTGTTGTCAAAATCCTTGCCTTCGTCACTGATAATTGCTCTCGGCATCCCAAACTGTGTAAATATGTTTTTCTACAAGAATCGTTGCACGGTCTTGGAATCGTTGTTGGGAACTGCAGCTGCCTTAACCTATTTAGACACGTAGTCGATGGCAAGTAGAATGTAGAGGTTGCCGAATGAAGATGGGAAAGGTCCCATAAAATTGATCCCCCATACATCGAACAATTCCACCTCGATGATGTTCTGATCAAATTAAACTTGCCTAACAAGTGTTAACATTTTTCAAAATTAAATCGAGGCAAAATTTTCTTTTTCTTTTTTTAGTGGTTCGGTATACATCTATTCTAAATGACCTAAATGGCATGGCAACAGAATTTAGACATGAAATGTATGGCATGGCATAAATGTGAGAAAATGAACAATGTATGGCATGGCATAAATGTGAGAAAATGCACACCCCATACCCAAGATGTGCATTGTCGCCAATGCATGAAACAACTCATATATACAAGAAAAACAGAAAAAAATTAAAAATGCATGATCATGTAAATGCAATGGAATGAAATGTAAAGGAGTTTAGGAAGAAGATGACTCCCCTTCGGAGACTGTTTACCGTACGACATAGGTTTTTCTTCTCACAAATGGCCCTCGATCAAGGGCCATGTGCTTCTTTCTTTTCAGGCTCGATTTTGAAGCGGCAGCGGAGGCTCCAAATTCCTCCTTTTCCTTGACAGGCTTTGAAGCAGTAGGTGCATCAGTGGCATCAGATGGCGTATGTATAGCATATGTCATTGGCGACTTGGCTTTGGCAGACTTGGCTTTGGTTTTCTTTGTTTCAGATGAAGAATCAAAATTGGCAGACTCGACTTGAACTGGAGACAATGGGACTGTGGCATCGGACGGGGTATGAACTGGACTGGCAGACATGGCATTGTCACTGGCAGAGAGCTTAGTAGGGAAGTTTGAAAACTCTGGCACAAAATCAGTTGATAATTTTGTAAGAGCCTCTCTGATCACAACATCCCTGGCCTGGATGTAGTGTCGCATCTTGACATTGAGCTCCTTAGCCTTTTCTAGCTTTTGGAGAATAATCTCATGGCGTTGGTGAATTTGGGACAACATCGCCATTGAATTGTCTGACACTATTTCTGGCATGGTTGCTGGCACGGCCCTTGACTCCTTGGGCTTTGGCGTGGGTGCCCTTGCCTTTCCCTTCCCCTTGTCCTTAGGCTCGGCAGCAACAAGATCCCTCCATATAGCAACAGTAATTGTTGTTACCTTGATCGTTTGCCCTTTATCCGTATCAAGCCTTGGCACATCATTGAGCATACAAACGTTAGAAATCAAAAAAAGGAAAAACAAGCTGCCAGTACCTTTCGCTGCGCACTTGTATGTTTCCTCAACAATGAGCTTGCCAACAATGATTTTGCGCCCCATAACAATGGAGTGCAACAGGATCATCCTTTCTTCCGACATGGTCTCGTTATGGGATGTGGGCATCAGATTCGCCTTGAGAAAGTGATTCCATCCTTTCCATTGGGGCTTCAATGCCAGCCTCTTCACCGTACGGTGCCCCTTGGATGACATTGTCCATGCCGTGCCAGGATCTCATAGATCTTCCAGCAGCCTCTTTCTCTTGGCAGCGTTCATTGAATCAACATACTCAAAATACTCATCTCCTGCACTATCCAACTCAAACATATTATTAATATATCCTTCATCAAAACGAACACATTTACCTCTAATCATCAAGAATGGCAAATCCTTGGTCACAAGGTGCGCATAGAATTCTTGGATGATTGTGGCATAAACTTCCCCTTTTTGCTGGCAAAACTGAGTCCATTTGTGCAAGTTAATCGTAGACATGACTTCGAGAGGGAAGTCAGTTGTTGTCTACGTTTTAAACTTGAAGTGCTTCTCGTAGCAAAACTTCTCGAGGCAAAATTGGATTCGAACTTTTTCTCGATCTCCTCGTTGAAGAATCGCTTGAAGGGATAGAGGATGAAGCCATTGAAACTCGTTGAAGAAACTTGAAATGATGTTAAAATATGAAGAAAAAGACAATTTGGGTTTTGCACTTGCTTATCGAAAAGGAAGTAAAATGTGAGAGAGATGTTTGGTTTATTTAACCGGGAAGGATGAGAAAGTGAAAGGTTTGGGGTTGGTTGAGTGTTTTAATGAGATTAGTAATTAGGGATAATGATGGGAAATAAAAAGAATTAATTTAAAAAGAGGTGGAGTGATATGGTTGAAGTGATAAGGTGATAGGTGATAAGATAGGGTAAGGATTGGAGTGATAAGGTAATTGATTTAAAATTTTAAATTTCAACTGAGATTTTGGGCGGCTAGGGTTTAAAGTCAAATAAAAACAACTCTCTCTTATTTTACTGGGCCGATAAAACTAGGGTTTTTCCTCTTCCTTCTATCTTTTGTACCGCTGCATGCCAAGCTACTATGGCACTGCGTTTGGCAGATTTTTCTATTGAAGCGTTAGCCCCTGTCAGCGACCCTGGCAGTGTTCATGGCATAATTCCTGGCATAATGAATCTGCACAACTCAAAGGAAACCTTTCAACACAATAAAAGAATGAAAACATTAAACTTAAAAAGAAAGAAAAACAATTAAAAACCTAAAAATCTAAAAATAAAGAAAAACACTAACCTAATATTTACAAAAGTTCAAACCTGATGGTGTTTTCATGTTACCTCTGCCAAGAGGATCACCTCTTTGGAATTGTTCTAATCACCTTCCATGTAGTTCTTCAAACGTTGGCCAATCACCTTAAAGATTTCGCCCATCTTCAAATTCTTGATGTTCACATCTCCATGAGAATAGGGCTTTACAACTTCATAAGGGCCCGTCCATCTTGATCTGAGTTTCCCTGGAAACAACTTAAGCCGTGAGTTGAATAACAAAACACATTGGCCTACCTTAAACTGTCTTGGCATTATCCTACTGTCATGCCAACGTTTTGCTTTTTCCTTGTAGATCTTGGAGTTCTCAAAGGCTTGTGTTATGAATTCCTCGAACTCATTTAGGTCTAGTAACCTCTTTTCTCCAGCAGCTTTCCATGCCATGCCAAGTGTTCTAATGGCCCAGTAGGCTTTATGGTCAAGCTCTACTAGCAAATGGCATGGTTTTTCGAAAACAAGTCTAAACGATGAAGTACCCAAATGAGTTTTAAATGCAGTCCTATAAGCCCACAAGGACTCATCTAGTCTCAAGGACCAGTCCTTCCTTGATAGATTAACAGTCTTTTCTAAGATGTTTTTGATCTCCTTATTTGAAATCTCAGCCTGCCTGTTTTTTTGTGGATGATATGCCGTGGCAATTCTCTGTTGTATACGATACCCGCACAAGGTTTTAGAAATTAGATTACATTTAAAATGAGTGCCCTCATCATGAATAATCACTCTAGGGGCGCCAAATCTAGTAAAAATGTGTTTATGCAAGAACTTGGCAACAACCTTGGCATCGTTCGTTGGCAGAGCAACAGCTTCTACCCACTTAGATATGTACTCAACAGTCACAAGAATGTATACATTACCAAATGAGGGTGGAAAAGGACCCATAAAGTCTATCCCCCATACATCAAATAAATCCGCATGCATAATGTTTTGGAGCGGTAGTTGGTGTCTGCCAGAGATGTTTCCTGTCCGTTGGCATCGATCACATGCCTTGGCATACTCATGGGCATCCTTATATAATGTGGGCCAAAAGAATCCTGATTGCAGTACCTTGGCAGCAGTATTTACCCTAGCAAAGTGACCTCCATACGGTGCGGCATAGCATAGATGCAATATGTTATGTTGTTCATCCTCAGACACACACTGGCAGATCCCTGTGTCAACACACTGTTTGAACAATATTGGCTCGTCCTAATAGTATTGCCTAACTTCCCGCAAGAACCTCTTCTTGGCATTGTATGCCAAGTCTGGTGGCAAAATGTTACTTACGAAGTAGTTGACAATGTCAGCATACTATGGAATGGCATTAACTGCAAGCAAATACTCATCAGGAAATTCATCTCTTATAAGATTGGTCTTACCATCTTCAAGATGATGCTCTAAACGTGAGAGATGATCAGCTACTAGGTTTTCACCGCCCTTCTTGTCTCGGATCTCAAGGTCGAATTCTTGAAGTAGGAGCATCCATGAGATTAGTTTGGGCTTGGCATCCTTCTTTGCCAAGAGATACTTCAATGCTGAATGATCTGTAGAAACCATAAATTTGTTACCAATTAAATAAGATCTAAATTTGTCAAAAACAAATACAACTGTAAGAAATTCTTTCTCGGTCGTAGAGTAGTTTAGTTGTGCTTCGTTCAAGGTTTGGTTGGCATAGTAGATGGCATGGAAAACCTTGCCATGCCTTTGTCCTAAGACTTCTCGAACGGCATAGTCACTGGCATCACACATGAGCTCAAAGGGCTCATTCCAGTCTGGTGCCACAACTATAGGGCCATTGATTAACTTTTCTTTAAGCTCCTGAAATGCTCTCAAACAAGAATTGTCAAATGCAAAAGTGGCATTATGTTCTAACAACAAGCATAAAGGTTTAGCAAATTTTGAAGTCTTTAATCAAATAACTATAAAAACTGGCATGTCCTAAAAAACTTCTTATACCTTTAACACTCGTTGGAGGCAGAAGCTGTTTAATTACCTCAACTTTGCTTGATCCACTTCTAAACCTCTCTCAGTTACCTTGTGCCCGAGAACAATGCCCTCCTTCACCATGAAGTGGCATTTTTCCCAATTCAACACTAGGTTTGTCTTTATGCATCTCTTCAAGACTTGCTCCAAACTCTGAAGGCATTCCTCAAATGTTTAGCCAAACACTGAGAAATCATCCATGTTGTGCTTGATCATATCGGAAAAAATGGACATCATGCAACGTTGAAACATTTTCGGTGCATTACATAGGCCGAATGGCATCCTTCTAAACGCAAACGTCCCATATGGGCATGTGAACGTGGTCTTCTCTTGATCATCAGGGGTGATGGCAATCTGATTATAACCTGAATAACCATCCAAAAATAATAGAAAGCTTTACCTGCCAACCTATCTAGCATCTTATCAATGAAGGGCAATGGGAAGTGGTCCTTCCTCATGGCATTGTTCAGCCTCCTATAGTCTATGCACACTCTCCATCTTGTGATAGTTCTGGAGGGGATTAACTCAGCTTCACTATTTTGTACCACGGTCATGCCACCATTTTTTGGCACGCATTGCACCGGGCTAACCCAAGAGCTATCGAAAATAAGATATATAATCCTGGCATCAAGCCATTTTATGATCTCTTTTTTCACTACCTCTTTCATGCTTGGATTTAGCCTCCGTTGGCCTTCAATGGTCTTGCCATGGTACTCCTCCAAGATAATCTTGTGCATGCAAATGGTTGGGCTAATACCTCTGATGTTTGCCAAAGTCCACCCTAATGCCTGCTTATAGTTACGTAATATTGCCGACAATCTTTCTTCCTGATCATTAGTGAGACTAGTTGCAATGATCATTGGCAGAGTTGAGTGTTCACCAAATAAGCATACTTCCAGTGATCTGGCAGTGGTTTCAGTTCCAACGCTGGTGACTCCTCAATTGATGGTTTAGGTGCCTTGATTTCTCTGCCAGCCAACTGTAGTGGCTCAAAATAACTCGCCTCTTCAGCCTCCAAGACCGGTTTTTCTGTTTCCTCAAATAGACCAGCCATGCCATCTAAATTGTTGGCATCAAATTCTGTATCCTGGCATAACTGTGCCGTGTCCAAAGTGTAAATGGACTCGATCATCTTCTCTGCTTGGCACTCATCAGGTTAATCTGCACATTTCAAAGCTTGAAAAACATTAAATGTAACATGCTGGTCATTTATGCGCATTGTTAGTTCCCCTTTATGAACATCAATCAAAGCTCTACCCGTGGCAAGAAAAGGTCTCCCCAAAATAATTGGGACATTAATATCAGCCTCATAATCCAAAATGATAAAATCAGCTGGAAAAATAAATTTGTCTACATTTACCAACACATCCTCAATCTTACCATTGGGATGTGCATAGGATCGGTCTGCCAGCTGAAGTGTCACCGTGGTAGGTCTTGTTGGGATTAAGGTGTGCATGTCTAAATGGGCTTTACAGTGGACCCGTTGGAATTTTAACTGAGTAAAAAATTTTGAAAATGAAGTTAAGCTATATAATCATGTTCAAAAACCCAAAACTAAATATTTTAAGTCATAAAATGTGATATAATCTTATTTTTCGTCCATTTTGTTGGGTTCTAAGGCGTGCATGTCTAAATGAGTTGTATAATCATGATCAAAAGCCCATAACTAAATATTTTAAGTCATAAAATGTGATATAATCTTATTTTTCATCCATTTTGTTGGGTTCTAAGGCGTGCATGTCTAAATGAGCTTTACAGTGGACCCGTTGGAAATTTAACGAGAAAAAAGTTCTAAAATTGAGGTTAAGCTATATAATCATGATCAAAAGCTCATAATAAAATATTTTAACTCAAACAATTTTATTTAATCTTATTTTTAGTTCATTTTATTAGGGTTTAAGGCATGCTTGTCTAAATGGGCTTTAAAGTGGTCCCGTTGGAATTTTAACCGAGTGAAAAGTTCTAAAATTGAGGTTAAGTTGTATAATCATGTTCAAAAGCCCATAAATAAATATTTTAATTCCTAACTTTTGATTAAATCTTATTTTGCGGTCATTTTGTTTGTTTTTAGGACGTGCATGCGTAAATGGGCTTTACAGTGGACCCGTTGGAATTTTAACTGAGAAAAAAGTTCTAAAATTGAGATTAAGATATATAATCATAATCAATATCCCATAATAAAATATTTCAACTCCTGAAATTTTATTTGATCTTATTTTTCGTCCGTTTAGTTCGGGTTATAGGCGTGCTTGTCTAAATGGGATTTAGAGTGGAACCGTTAGAATTTTAACCGAGTAAAAGTTCTAAAATTGAGGTTAAGCTATATAACCATAATCAAAATCCCATAATCAAATATTTTAACTCATAAAATTTATTTTGTTGTCGTTTTGTTGGGTTCAAGGCTTGGATGTTTAAATGGGCTTTATAGTGGACCCGTTAGAATTTTAACAGAGTAAAAATTTCTGAAAATGAGTTTAAGCTATATAATCATGTTCAAAAGCCCCTAACTAAATATTTTAAGTCATAAAATGTGATTTAATCTAATTTTTAGACCATTTTGTTGGGGTTAAGGCGTGTATGTCTAAATGGGCTTTACAATGGACCCATTGGAATTTTAACCGAGTAAAAAGTTCTAAAATTGAGGTTAAACTGTATAATCATTTTTAAAAGCCCATAACTAAATATTTTAATTCATAATATATGATTTAATATTATTTTGAGGTCATTTTTGGGTTTTAAGGCGTGCATGTCTAAATAGGCTTTATAGTGGACCCGTTGGAATTTAAACTAAGTAAAAAGTTCTAAAATTGAGTTTAAGCTATATAATCATTATCAAAATTCCATAATCAAATATTATAACTTATAAAATTTGATTTAATCTTATTTTGTGGTCGTTTTGTTGGGTTCAAGGCTTGGATGTTTAAATGGGCTTTACAGTGGACCCGTTAGAATTTTAACCGAGTAAAAATTTCTAAAAATGAGTTTAAGCTATATAATCATCTTCAAAAGCCCCTAACTAAATATTTTAAGTCATAAAATGTGATTTAATCTAATTTTTAGACCGTTTTGTTGGGGTTAAGGCGTGTATGTCTAAATGGGCTTTACAATGGACCCGTTGGAATTTTAACCGAGTAAAAAGTTCTAAAATTGAGGTTAAACTGTATAATCATTTTTAAAAGCCCATAACTAAATATTTTAATTCATAATATTTGAGTTAATATTATTTTGCGGTCATTTTTGGGGTTTAAGGCGTGCATATCTAAATGGGCTTTATAGTGGACCCGTTGGAATTTAAACCGAGTAAAAAGTTCTAAAATTAAGGTTAAGCTATATAATCAGTATCAAAATCCCATAATCAAATATTTTAACTCATAAAATTTGATTTAATCTTATTTTGCGGCCATTTTGTTCGGGTTTTAAGGCGTGCATGTCTAAATGGGCTTTACAGTGGACCCGTTGAAATTTTAACCGAGTAAAAAGTTCTAAAATTAATGTTAAGATATATAATCAAAATAAAAAGCCCATAATCAAATATTTCAACACATAAAATTTGATTTAATCTTATTTTTCGTCCGTTTTGTTGGGTTTAAGGCTAGCTTGTCTAAATGGGCTTTATAGTGGACTCGTTGGAATTTTAACCGAGTAAAAAGTTCTAAAAATGAAGTTAAGCTATACAATCATGTTCAAAATCACATAACTAAATATTTTACTTCAAAAATTTTGATTTAATCTTATTTTAATTCAAAAACCCATAAATAAATATTTTAAGTCATAAAATGTGATATAATCTTATTTTTTGGCCGCTTTGTTGGAATTTTAACCGAGTAAAAAGTTTTGAAAGAGGTTATGCTATATAATCATTTTCAAAAGCCCATAATCAAATATTTTAACTAATAACATTTGATTTAATCTTATTTTGTGGCCATTTTGTTGGGATTAAGGTGTGCATGTCTAAATGGGCTTTATAGTGGACCCGTTGGAATTTTGACTAAGTAAAAAATTTTGACAATGAAGTTAAGCTATATAATCATGTTCAAAAACCCAAAACTAAATATTTTAATTCATAAAATATGATTTAATCTTATTTTTCTTTTGTTTTGTTGGGTTTTAAGGCGTGCATGTCTAAATGGGCATTACAGTGGACCCGTTGGAATTTTAACCGAGTAAAAAAATTTAAAATTGAGATTAAGCTGTTGAATCATGTTCAAAAGCCTATAAATAAATATTTTAAGTCATAAAATGTGATATAATCTTATTTTTCGTCCATTTTGTTGGGTTCTAAGGCGTGCATGTATAAATGAGCTTTATAGTGGACCCGTTGGAAATTTAACCGAGTAAAAAGTTCTAAAATTGAGGTTAAGCTATATAATCATGATCAAAAGCTCATAATAAAATATTTTAACTCAGACAATTTTATTTAATCTTATTTTATTTCGTTTTATTAGGGTTTAAGGCATGCTTGTCTAAATGGGCTTTAAAGTGGCTCCGTTGGAATTTTAACCAAGTAAAAAGTTCTAAAATTGAGGTTAAATTGTATAATCATGTTCAAAAGCCCATAACTAAATATTTTAATTCCTAAATTTTGATTTAATCTTATTTTGCGGTCATTTTGTTGGTTTTTAGGACGTGCATGCGTAAATGGGCTTTACAGTGGACCCGTTGGAATTTTAACCAAGAAAAAAGTTCTAAAATTGAGATTAAGATATATAATCATAATCAAATGCCCATAATAAAATATTTCAACTCCTGAAATTTTATTTGATCTTATCTTTCGTCCGTTTAGTTCGGGTTATAGGTGTGCTTGTCTAAATGGGATTTGTGGTGAACACGTTGGAATTTTAACAGAGTAAAACTTTCTGAAAATGAGGTTAAGCTATGTAATAATTTTCAAAAGCCAATATTCAAATATTTTAACTCAAAAAAATTTGATTTAATCTAATTTTGTGACAATTTTGTTGGGTTTACGGGTGCATGTCTAAATGGGCTTGACAGTGGACCCGTTGGAATTTAACCGAGTAAATTTTTTTAAAAATGATGTTAAGCTATATAATCATGTCAAAATAACCATACATAAATATTTTAATTCATAAAATGTGATTTAATCTTACTCTTCGGTCGTTTTATTGGGGTTTGGGCGTGCATGTCTAAATGGGCTTTATAGTGGAACCGTTAGAATTTTAACCGAGTAAAAATTCTAAAATTGTGGTTAAGCTATATAACCATAATCAAAATCCCATAATCAAATATTTTAACTCATAAAATTTATTTAATCTTATTTTGTTGTCGTTTTATTGGGTTCAAGGCTTGGATGTTTAAATGGGCTTTACAGTGGACCCGTTAGAATTTTAACCGAGTCAAAATTTCTGAAAATGAGTTTAAGCTATATAATCATTTTCAAAAGCCCCTAAATAAATATTTTAAGTCATAAAATGTGATTTAATCTAATTTTTAGACCATTTTGTTGGGGTTAAGGCGTGTATGTCTAAATGGGCTTTACAATGGACCCGTTGGAATTTTAACCGAGTAAAAAGTTCTAAAATTGAGGTTAAACTGTATAATCATTTTTAAAAGCCCATAACTAAATATTTTAATTCATAATATTTGATTTAATATTATTTTGCGGTCATTTTTGGGGTTTAAGGCGTGCATGTCTAAATGGGCTTTATAGTGGACCCGTTGGAATTTAAACCGAGTAAAAAGTTCTAAAATTGAGGTTAAGCTATATAATCATTATCAAAATCCCATAATCAAATATTATAACTTATAAAATTTTATTTAATCTTATTTTGTGGTCGTTTTGTTGGGTTCAAGGCTTGGATGTTTAAATGGGCTTTTACAAAGGACCGTTACAATTTTAACCAGTAAAAATTTCTAAAAATGAGTTTAAGCTATATAATCATCTTCAAAAGCCCCTAAAAAATATTTTAAGTCATAAAATGTGATTTAATCTAATTTTTAAAACGTTTTGTTGGGGTTTAAGGTGTGTATGTCTAAATGGACTTTATAATGGACCCGTTGAATTTTAACCTAGTAAAAAGTTCTAAAATTGATGTTAAACTGTATAATCATTTTTAAAATCCCATAAATAAATATTTTAATTCATAAAATTTGATTTAATCTTATTTTTTGTCTCATTTTTGGGGTTTAAGGCATGCATGTCTAAATGGGTATTATAGTGGACCTATTCAAATTTTAACCGAGTAAAAAAATTTCTAAAATTGAGGTTAAGTTGTAAAATCATGTTCAAAAGCCTATAACTAAATGTTTTAAGTCATAAATTTGATTTAATCTTATTTTTTGCTATTTTGTTGGGGTTTTAAGGCGCGCATGTTTAAATGGGGTTTACAGTGGACCCATTGGAATTTTAAACGTGTAAAAAGTTCTGAAATTGACGTTAAGTTGTATAATCATTATCAAAAGCCCATAATCAAATATTTTAACTCATAAAATTTTATTTAATATTATTTTATCCGTCCATTTTTGTTGGGTTTTAAGGCATGCATGTCTAAATAAACTTTTGAGTGGACCCGTTGAATTTTTTAACCGAGTAGAAATTTCTGAAAATGAGGTTAAGGTTTATAATCAAGTTCAAACTCCCATAAATAAATATTTTAATTCATAAAATTAAATTTAATCTTATATTGCAAACCCATTTTTGTTGGTGTTTAAGGGCATGTGTAAAATGGGCTTTTTGTGGACCCGTTGAAATTTTAACGGAGTAAAAAGTTCTAAAATTGATATTAAGCTATATAATCATGTTCAAAAGCCCATAACTAAATATTTTAATTCATAAAATTTGATTTAATCTTATTTTTCGGCCATTTTGTTGGGTTTTAAGGTGTGCATGTCTAATTGGGCTTTACAACGGACCCGTTGTAATTTTAACCGAGTAAATTTTTTTTAAAATGAGGTTAATCTATATAATCATGTTTAAAATCCCCCAAATAAATATTTTAATTCATAAAATTTAATTCCATCTTATTTTGCGGCCATTTTGTTGGGGTTTAAGGCGTGCATGTTTAAGTAGGCTTTACAGTGGACCCGTTGGAATTTTAACAGAGTAAAAAGTTCTAAAATTGAGGTTAAGATGTATAATCAAGTTCAAAAACCCATAACTATATATTTTAATTCATGAAGTTTGATTTAATCTTATTTTGCGGCCATTTTTTTGGGTTTAAGGCATGCATGTCTAAATGGGCTTTACTGTGGACCCGTTGGAATTTTAACAGAGTAAAAAGTTCTAAAATTAAGTTTAAGCTATATAATCATAATAAAAATCCCATAATCAAATATTTCAACTCATAATATTTTATTTAATCTTATTTTTCGTCCGTTTTGTTGGGTTATATGGCGTGCTTGTCTAAATGGGCTTTATAGTGGACCCGTTGGAATTTTAATCGCGTAAAAAATTCTAAAATTGTGGTTAAACTATACAATAATGTTCAAAAGCCCATAAATAAATATTTTAAATCATAAAATGTGATTTAATCTTATTTTTCGACCATTTTGTTGGGTTCTAAGGCGTGCATGTCTAAATGGGCTTTATAGTGCACCCATTGGAATTTTAACCGAGTATAGAGTTCTAATATTGTGGTTAAGCTGTATAATCATTTTCAAAAGCTCATAAATAAATATTTTAAGCAATAAATTATGATTTAATCTTATATTTCAGTTGTTTTGTTGGGTTTTAAGGCGTGCATGTCTAAATGGGATTTACAGTGGACCCGTTGGAGCTTTAACCGAGTAAAAATTTCTAAAACTGAGGTTAAGCTATATAATCATGTTCCAAAACCCATAACTAAATATTGTAATTCATAAAATGTGATTTAATCTAAATGGGATTCACAGTGGACCTGTTGGAATTTTAACCGAGTAAAACGCACTAAAATTGAGGTTAAGCTATATAATCATATTCAAAAGCCCAAATTCAAATATTTTAACTCATAAAATTTGATTTAATCTTATTTTTCGGCCTTTCTATTGGGATTTAGGGCGTGCATATCTAAATGGGCTTTAAAGTGGGCCTATTGGAATTTTAACTGAGTAAAAAGTTATGAAATCGAGGTTAAGCTATATAATCTTATTCAAAAGCCTATAATCAAATATTTTAACTCATAAAATTTATTTAATATTGTTTTGTGTCCGTTTTGTTAGGTTTAAGGAGAGCATGTCTAAATGGGATCTATAGTAGACCCGTTTGAATTTTAACCGAGTAAAATTTTTTGAAAATGAGGTTAAGCTATATAATCAAGGTCAAAAGCCTATAACTAAATATTTTAAGTCATAAAATGTAATTTAATCTTATTTTTCGGCCGTTTTGTTGGGGTTTAAGGCGTCCATGTCTAAATGGGCATTATAGTGGACCCGTTGGAATTTTATACAAGTAAAAAGTTCTAAAATTGAGGTTAAGCTGTATAATCGTGTTCAAAGGCCCATGACTAAATATTTTAATTCATAAAATTTGATCTAATCTAATTTTGCGGCAATTTTGTTGGGGTTTAAGGCGTGCATGTCTAAATGAGCATTACAGTGGACCCGCTGAAATTTTAACCGAGTAAAACGTACTAAAATTGAGGTTAAGCTATATAATCATATTCAAAAGCCCAAATTCAAATATTTTAACTCATAAAATTTGATTTAATCTTATTTTTTGGCCTTTTTGTTGGGATTTAGGGCGTGCATATCTAAATGAGCTTTAAAGTGGGCCTGTTAGAATTTTAACTATGTAAAAAGTTTTGAAATCGAGGTTAAGCTATATAATCTTATTCAAAAGCCTATAATCAAATATTTTAACTCATAAAATTTATTTAATCTTGTTTTGGGTCCGTTTTGTTAGGTTTAAGGGGAGCATGTTTAAATGGGCTCTATAGTAGACCCATTTGAATTTTAACTGAGTAAAAATTTTCGAAAATGAGGTTAAGCTATATAATCAAGGTCAAAAGCCCAAAACTAAATATTTTAAGTCATAAAATGTAATTTAATCTTATTTTTCGGCCGTTTTGTTGGGGTTTAAGGCGTCCATGTCTAAATGGGCATTATAGTGGACCCCTTGGAATTTTATACGAGTAAAAAGTTCTAAAATTGAGGTTAAGCTGTATAATCGTGTTCAAAGGCCCATAACTAAATATTTTAATTCATAAAATTTTATCTAATCTAATTTTGCAGCCATTTTGTTGGGGTTTAAGGCATGCATGTCTAAATGAGCATTACAGTGGACCCGCTAAAATTTTAACCGAGTAAAAAGTTCTAAAATTGAGGTTAAGCTATATAATCATAATCAAAAGCCCATAATCATATATTTTAACTCATAATATTTGATTTAATCTTATTTTGTGGTTGTTTTGTTGGGTTTCGGTGCCCCACTTCTGTCTTCTGCATCTGCTTCATACTCTGATTATTTTCTACCGTAGTATTGTCAATCTCTGTACATTACAAAACATCTTTCCTTTTACATAATAAATCCCCTATTATGAAATATTTTGAATCAACGAGATGCGAGCATGAATGTAATAAGGTATTAGTCGCAAAGTGATCATCGTAGAAAGGCTTTCATTGAACAAAAAGGCTTGTTACATCAGATTTCAGTCTTATAAGCTTTACAAATATTGATAAGCCCTAGCCTCTAACTTTTGGACTTCTTCTAGCAAACGACCCATCTTTCCTTCCTGATCTAGTGTAAGATTCATATTCGAACTTAATGGCATAGTTGCATCGGCCACATCACCTTGCGTGCCTGGGTGATGACATTCTTCATGTCCTTGTCATTCTCTTGTATTTCTCGTTCGGCCTTTTGTAGTTGGAGAGTTACCTTTTCGATGCTTTCATAGCCAACTTGCTTGTAAGCTTCGGCATGAATCTCGCTCGTACGTAGAGAAGTCCTAAGCTCATCTATTTGTTCCCTGAGCATTGCATTCTCTGTGCGGTATTCATTCTCACTCTGCTGTAGACTTGATTTCAAAATCTCATTCATATCTAAACTGCTTTCCAGCTCACTCCTAAGGACGTTGTGCTGGCTTTCGGCTTCCTTCAACTTTTGTGACAATAATCGGGCTCTATTTCTATTTGCCTGGCTTTCTCATTTCCAATGCCCCAAATCATTCTTTAGTTGTAGGATGCCGTTATTCTATTCTTCAAAAGTGTTTCCCAAACCAGCATTCTGGAACATGAAGTGAAGCTTTTGATGCTCATCTTGCAGATTCTTCAGTTTCTCGCTTAATTCTTCTCTTTCCTGCCTGAGTTGTTCAGATGACTGACCCTCTTCCGGGATGCCCCCATTTTTGGCTTCTAAATTTGACTCACTTTCATTCAACCCATGCCCTGGGTCTTGGCTCTTCTTCGACTTTGCACTTCGTGTGCTCGTCGACTCACTGTAAAATATGGGCCTTCCATCTTTTAAAGCCAGTGCTCCCATAATGACAAGATCCCTAACTCGATTCTTCAAAGCCCTACAATTCTCTGTAGTATGCCCCGAACCTCTTAAGTGGTAACCGCACCTGGCTCGACTATTGTAACCTTTCGGATAAGGTGGTTCTTTCGGCACTGAACGAATAAGGGTGATAAGGTTCCTTTCAATGAGCATTGGAAGCAGCTCGGCATACCTCACAGGCTTCGGGATGTACTTCTTCACATTATCGATTTCTCGAATTTCTTCTAGACTTATCTCTATTTTTTGGGAGCTTGACTCAAATGCACCTCCCACTAATTGGTTGACGCGAATCACAAAAGGGTTTGACTGGTCATATTTACCAATGTTACTTTGCCTAGGAGCAGGATTCTACCATCGGTACCTTCATTCTGGTTCTTAACTGACTCTTCTTCTAGCTCTACGGACCCCTTGCCTTTGGCCATAGCAGTCATCAAATTCATCATCTCGGCCATTTGTTTCTTTAATTCTTGCACTTCGTCTCGCTCATCCCCAGTAAGAGTACCAATTACCCTATCTTGTTCGAACTCTTCTAATGATTCGCCCTCTCAACTCTTCTGACAATGCTTGGGATTTGCTTGGCTTATCTGAATACGAGACCTCTTGTCCATTATGATTGCCTTCTACAGTGACGTCACTTGAGAAATAAATACCTTTATGATATGAAAATGCGATGCATCAAAAAGAAGAAAAAGGGCAAACACAAAAAAGAAAATTGTGTCAATTTAATAAGAATAATCTAAAAAATTGATTAATAAACAAGAATAATAGAATAAAGCACTCACATCAAGCCATTAAAACAAACAAAATGCAAATAAAAACTTAAACAGGTCATCCGCTAAACGGACAAAGTACCAACATGACTCTAGGTAGTCATTGTGTCTCACTATATGCGGACGTATTCTAAAGTAAATGGTACTCGAACTGTCGCTTGGACATCGATTCGAGGGAATGTGACCCTTATGCCACACGGAGGTGAAAACCTCAAGAAATATAAGGACCGAATTCCTGAAGTGAATTACAACACTATACGGAGGTGAAAACCCCACGAAGCGAAGTAACCACTCCTCCTAAAGGTTCTAAGACTACTATATGATGTTGAAAACAAAACTTAGGAATTAAAAATAAATTAAACCAAGTTTAAAATCTTCTGAATAATTACGATAAGCATCTAATTAAGTCTTAACTCCTTTTTTCATTTTTGAAAGCAAAAATTTTTTTGGTCCCTAGCAGAGTCGCCATGTTGTAGCTACTATTTTTTCTATAAGGTGTCGAAGGTGCCGCTACGAAAAATAATAAATATCATGTTTGGGAAAATTTCCTGCCTTTATTGTAAAATTATTAAAAAGGGAATATTTTAGAAAAACTTATATTTTAAAAATGGAGTCGCCACCGGTCACTTGGATTAGGTAAACCGGACACCGAAAACAAAACCAAAGATTTAATTGGGTTCGAGAGTTGATTACGCACGGGGAAGGGTTAGCACCCCCGCTACGCCCAAAATTGGTACCAATAGATTCGTATCGTATTTATAAAGAAAATAAAAAATTCAATTTAATTTAATAATTAATTCCTAAAAAACGTGTTTTGAATATAAAAACTTTTCCTCGATCCACTGTACCAAAAGAGAAAACACCCGAAAACCAGGATGGCACTCCCACTAGAATACCGGGATAAAAAGGCTTAAAACTATGCGTTACAAATAAACGTGAATAAATTAAAAACATGAATTAATAAAGGTAAACAAATATTAAAAACAACTACAAGTAAATAAAAAATAGAATAAAACAACCGCTTATGTACAAGTATAATACATATAATAATTAATACACATTAATATACAAAAATAATATAAAATATATAATATCCATATAATATAAAAACACAATATACAATATTTATTATACATTGATATATAAAAGAACTTAATATTTAAAATATATACTTATAATATAAATCATATAAACAAAGTAGTATGTAGCATATAACAATATACATAGTATAATATTACTTAGTATATATATAACATAATACATATGATACATAACTAACGCAATAAAGTATTCACATTAAATATAATATATAGTACATAATACATGCTTATATACACAAAAACCTTGATATATATATTAATAAGTGACAAAAACAACAATATTGAGCAAAGTAAACAAATATATAACAATAACATAGTAAAACCGAAAAACACAAATAACGTGTATCGAACGAATAGTAAGCATAAAAACAAGAATATATATTAAATATGAACAACATAATAATGGATCGAACATAAATAACAATTAAGAACATAAAGGACGGGAAGCAGCAAAAATAGAATGACAAGTACTTAAAATGAAAATAACCCTTTTAAAAACATTTTGAATTGAAAGAAAGAGGACCTGGTCGTAAAGCAACAAAAGAATGGGGGACTAAAAATGTAATTTCCTCTTAAAAGAAAATAATACAAACTTAGTGGACGAATTAAAAAGCGGTCAAAACTTAGGGGACTATTTCAGTAATTCTACCATGTGGCAGAGAAAATATGTAAAATTTAAAACGACGGAGGGACTAGGTGAGTAATTTTGCCATTTAAAATCTAATTAAGTTAGATTTAGGGATGAAATTAAAATTTTTGAAAACTAGAGGAGGACTAAAAGGGTGATTTACCCATGCGGCAAGCCAAATATGAAAAATTTAAAAGGACGGAAGGACCATTTCATTATTTGCCCATTTTTAAAACAAGAAATGTCTATATAAGAACCTCCCCAGACCCATTTCACCCCTTTAGCCATTTTAAAATTTTGTTTCGAAAAAAAACTCTCCCTTGTTATATTCTCCCAACCGAAAACCAAAACATTTATGTTGAACCCAGAAACTGGCAATGTGCCGCCATCTCAACCGTCGTCGGCCACCGCTCACCAGCGACAAACCTTAAAACAACCCCAAACAACTCATTTTTCTCCTTTAAACCCTAATCTGACCTTAGATTTTAGGAAAAGAACCCTTTTTTCCTTAGATGTAGAAAAATCAATACCTTTTTTTAAAATAACCCCCCATTTTGATTCTGATCCAAAAAGAAACCCTCCTCCTTTAAAGGCTCACCACACAAGGTTTATCGCCAGCGAGGAGGGTACCGAACCAAGGGTAAACTTCGAATCTCTCTGTATCTATTATTTTTTTGTTTGCATGTAAAGAAAGAAAAGGGAGAAATACCTCTCTGGAAAATCTCTTTTGTGTTTTTTATTTGATTCGAATCTTTCAGTCTGAGTACATAATGGTTGAATACATAGCATATATATCATGCTTTTTTTTTTCTGATCTTTCTTTGCTTACAAGATTTATCAAAATAAATATGATTACTATAGCTGATAATTATTTGGATCTAACTTCTATGTTTTTTCTGACTTTTGCATGTCCGGTTTGGTGAGAGAGCCGGTGAAATTGTACGGCGGCCATGGCGGAGCAGCCGCGTGTTTTGGTCGTGGGATGAAAGGTCTTCAATAAGTCAGATTTAATCTTGGTTGTTGGATCATATTTGATCCAACGACCGAGATTGCTTGAATATCAAAGGCCTGGATACAATCTGGAGATCTGACGTGGCCCCTCATGATCAAGCCACATGGCGTATGAGGATCTGAAGAGTCCACGCGTAGAAGCCGAATGGTCCAGACGTGTAATGCACGCAGCCAGCTGGATGATCATCTTGATTGATCTAGGTTGTTGGATCAAATCTTAATCCAACGGCTCAGATGGGGTGGCTGCAAAATAAATAGGATAGATTAGTTTATCAGATCTAGGCATAAGGTTTTTTTGGGATATTAAAGGGGATTGGGCTGGCCAGTTGGGCCTGGTGTAATTAAATATTTGGACTTATAATTTGTAACTTGGACTGGACATTAATATTTGGGTTTTTAATAATATGTGATCTTAATTTTATACTTATATAATATATAGCCCACATACGGTGCATATACATACGATCATATACATATACTAATGCATACATGCGATACATAATAATGACACATACATGTGATACATAATAATAAACACACATAGATATCCATATATAACATTCATGCAATATTAATTCATACATTCAATATATATATACACACATACACATACACATACACATGTTTAGATATACACATTACCACAATAATATATACGTATCCATACACTAATACATGCGAAATATGATACACATATAATAATCATACATACATGCAATTTAATCGACACCTGTAATATAATCATTATGATATGTACACATACATATAGCACATAATACATGCAAGTACACCTAAATATCCATATACCACACAAATACATACATATGGGCCTATTAATATATACTAACATGTAATAATTACTATAACTAATTAATATTACTAAAATATTTACAACCCGGACAAAAATGAGTGATTACAAGAAGATCCAAGGATATCATGAGAATTGTAAGAAATTATTTTCAAGAATTGTTCACATCTTCTGAACTGAATGTCTCTCCTATGATTCTTGACAATATTTCTCCATCTGTTATGCCGAAAATGAACGAAGCGCTAACACGACCCTTTACTAAGGAAGAAATTGTATATGCCTTTCAAGACATCAATTCGAAGAAAGCTCTCGGCTATGATGGATTACCTAGCGGTTTTTACCGAAAGCACTGAGATACAGTAGGTCCAGATGTCATTAAACTTTGCCAAGACCTACTGGTTGGGAAGGCATACATGGCTTCAGTCAACCGTATTGTTTTGGCCCTTATTACTAAGGTGGTTGAGCCAATCTCTATGCATCAATTGCGACCCATTAGTCTCTGCACAATGATCTATAAAATAATCGCTAAAGTTTTGGTTAACTGAATAAAGACAGTAATTCCCTACTGCATCAGTGACACACAGACTGCTTTTGTTAGGGGGAGAAACATCATGGATAATATCCTTGTTGCACATGAATTGGTGTACTCCCATAATTCAGGGGGATTAGGTCTGTTTCAAGGCGTGGCGTTTAAATTAGACATTGAAAAGGTGTTTGATTGTGTGGACTGGTCATTCCTCTAGCGGATCATGCTTAAAATGGGCTTCGCTGATGCTTGGGTTAATATTATTATGAGATACATCTCATTTGTCTCTTTCACAACTCGAATTAATGGATCACTGTCACTGATCTTTTATTCACAAAGAGAGTTACGATAAGGAGACCCCATGTCACCCTTCTTATTTCTTATATGCACCCAAGGACTTTCGGCGACTCTAAATGTCGAGCAACAGACGGGCTGTCTTTCGAGCCTTTCTACTAGCTGTCACGGGCCTAGGGTCAATCATCTACTCTTTGTAGATGATAGTATGGTTTTCATCCAAAACAATACTACAGAAGCATCACATCTAAATGATATCCTCCATCTCTATGCCTCTTCCTCAGGCCAGGAGTTTAATTTTGAAAAATCAACCATCTTTTTTAGCCCACGCACCTCCTCTGAACATAAGCAGGTTGTACATGCTATTCTTGGAATTTGTAAAGTTGAAGACCCGGTGATTTACCTCGAGTCCCCTTTTGATCGGGAAAAACAAAACAGCATCCTTAGGGTTTTCTCGCGACAAGATAAATTCACGTATGTCAAACTGGGACAAACACCTACTTTCTTTTAATGGCTACGAAATCTTCATTAAATTTGTCATCCAATCATTACCTCAATATGTGATGTCCTGCTACATTTTTCCCCAGAACATCATCGACGACATGACTAAATTTGTTTGTTGATACTGGTGGTCTGGGAAGCATAAAAAACAAGGTTGGCATATGATTGATTGGGACACTATTTGTTCGCCTAAGTCTGCAGGAGGTATTGGTTTTTGGGACTTACATCTTTTTAATATCGCCCTTCTAGGCAAACAAATTTGGCATCTTATCACTGAGCCTAATTCTTTGATTGCTCGAATCTACAGGGCAAAAATATTTTCCTTTTGGAGATATTTTAACTGCTGAGACTAATAAAAGGGCTTCTTTTGCATGGAAAGGTATTCATCAGGGAATGATGAAGCTCCTTCCTGGGTTTCTTAGGAGGCCGACGATGGATAGCAAAATATGTGTACACACTGATGTTTGGGGAGGTGTGTCAGTGATTCATCTTTACGGTGAGTACATGGATAATGATGAGCTACCTATTCGATGCCTTGACTTTATGTTACCTAGGCAACCTAGATGGGATGAGACTAAAGTTCGCCATTACTTTGACCAGGATGATGCTAACACTGTTCTAAGCATTTCAATTATCAATGACAATTAAGACACGATTCTTTGGAACAACCATGGCTCAGGAATCTACTCGGTTCGGTTTGGATAAATTTTTTACGAAGGCCACCAGCACTAATTAACAGGCCTTCACGTATCTGGAAATTGATTTCCAAATTGCTAGTTCTTCTGAAGATTAGAGCCTTTGGCTGGAGGATAGGTCATGATGCTATACCTACAGGATCCAGATTACATGATGCGGGCCTCACCCTCCGGTTATGCCCACTTTGTCAAATAGCGCCAAAAATAATGACTCATGCTTTACGAGATTGCCTGGGAGCCAATAAAGCCCTACGTCTAGCTGGAATACCGAGTCTCCTCACCTACAGTAACACACCCTCTATTTTATCCTGGCTAGAGGAAGGAACCGCATGTCTATCAATTCAATCCTTTGCGCTATTATTAATGGTCCTATGGAACCTCTGGAATAGGGGCAATGATTGGATCCATAACCAACGACTCCAGCCCCCTTGGCTTATAGTTCTATGTTTGTAGGGCATTATTCGCGACTATGTAGTGGCTACAACTACCAGGACCATAATGCAATCGACGGATGAGCCAACCTCTGTGCAACCGCGTTGGCAGTCCCCCGAACCGAATCTCTGAAGATTAATACGGATGGCGCTTTTGATCTTATTACCAAAACTGAGGCAATGGGTGTTGTGGCGCGTGATGCTAGTGGTACTGTCTTGGGAGGGCTTGCTCATCCCTTGGAAGACAACACAAATGTTTCTTCAGCTGAAGCACAAGCTGTTCTTGTTGGCATTATTGTTTATCGTACACGAGGCTGGTCATATTTGGTTATCGAGACAGATTCAGCCATTATGGCTAATAAAATAAATCGACATGGTAATGATTTTACATTGAGGTCTGTAATTGACCATGCTCACCTTCTACTTGCCGATGTTGATAATTTTAGAGTTTGCTTTGCTCCTAGAGTGGTGAATAATGTTGCCCACACTCTTGCCTCTAGGGCTATGCAAACTTTGTCATCCACATCCTTTACTTCGGATTATCCCGATTATTTGCACTCTTTTGTAATTAATGAGATTCACGCTCATACAAGTAAGTACTCTTTTCCCCTTAGGAGCTCACCCGGGGTCTCAGTGCCACGTGTGAGTTTAGTGGGGATTTTAATGAGGCCCACATTTTCTTCAAAAAAATTCCAACAGATCCACTGTAAAGCCCTTTTAGACATGCACGCCTTAAACCCCAAAAAAACAGCCAAAAAATAAGATTAAATCACATTTTTTGACTTAAAATATTTTGTTATGGGATTTTGAACATGATTATATAGCTTAACCTCATTTTCAAACATTTTTACTCGGTTAAAATTCCAACGGGTCCACTATAAAGCCCTTTTAAATATGTACGCAATAAACCCAACAAAACGACCACAAAATATGATTAAATCAAATTTTATGAGTTAAAATATATGATTATGGGCTTTTGATTATGATTATATACTTTAACCTCAATTTTAGAACTTTTTATTCGGTTAAACTTCCAACGGGTCCACTGTAAAGCTCATTTAGACATGCACGCCTTAAACCCCATAAAATGGCCGCAAAATAAGATTAAATCAAATTTTATGAATTACAATATTTAGCTATGGATTTTGAACATGATTATACAGCTTAACCTCAATTTTAGAACTTTTTACTTGGTTAAAATTCCAACGGGTCCACTGTAAAGCCCATTTAGACATGCACGCCTTAAATCCCAACAAAACGGCCGAAAAATATGATTAAATCACATTTTATGACTTAAAATATTTAGTTATGGGCTTTTGAACATGATTACATAGCTTAACCTCATTTTCAAAAAATTTTACTCAGTTAAAATTTAAACGGGTCCACTATAAAGCCCATTTACACATGAACGCCTTAAACCCAACAAAACAGTCACAAAATAAGATTAAATAAAATTTTATGAGTTAAAATATTTGATTATGAGCTTTTGAATTTGATTATACATCTTAACCTTATTTTAGAAATTTTTACTCAGTTAGAAATCCAACGGTTCCACTGTAAAGCCCATTTAGACATGCACACCTTAAACCCCAACAAAATGGCCGCAAAATAAATTCAAATCAAATTTTATGAATTAAAATATTTAGTTATGGGATTTTAACATGATTATACAGCTTAACTTCAATTTTAGAACTTTTTACTCGGTTAAAATTCCAACAGGTCCACTGTAAAGCCCATTTAGACATGCACGCCTCCCCAACAAAATGGCCGAAAAATAAGATTAAATAACAATTTATGAATTAAAATATTTATTTATGGGGTTTGAACATGATTATATGGCTTAACCTCATTTCTATGAATTTTTACTCGGTTAAAATCCCAACGGATTCACTATAAAGCCATTTTGACAAGCACGCCTTAAACCCTAAAAAACGGCCGCAAAATAAGACTAAATCAAATTTTATGAATTAAAATATATATTTATGGGCTTTTGAACATGATTATATAGCATAACCACAATTTTAGAACTTTTTACTCTGTTAAAATTCCATTGGGTCCATTGTAAAGCCCATTTAGACATGAACTCCTTAAACCCAACAGAATGGCCACAAAATAAGATTAAATCAAATTTTATGAGTTAAAATATTTGATTATGGGATTTTGAATATGATTATGCAGCTTAACCTCATTTCAGAACCTTTTACTCGGTTAAAATTCCAACAGGTCCACCGTAAAGCCCATTTAGACCTGCACGCCTTAAACCCCAACAAAACGGCCGAAAAATAAGATTAAATCAAATTTTATGAGTTAAGTTATTTAATTATGGGATCTTGAATATGATTATCTAGCTTAACCTCAATTTCAGAAGTTTTTACTCTATTAAGATTCTAACGGGTCCTCTATAAAGCTCATTTAGACATGCACGCCTTAAATCCCAACAAAACGGCCGAAAAATAAGATCAAATCACATTTAATGACTTAAAATATTTACTTATGGGCTTTTGAACATTATTATATAGCTTAACCTCTTTTTTAAAAAATTTTACTCGGTTAAAATTCTAATGGGTCCACTGTAAAGACCATTTAGACATACAGGCCTTAAACCCAACAAAACGACAACAAAATAAGATTAAATAAAATTTTATGAGTTGAAATATTTGATTATGGGCTTTTGATTATGATTATGTAGCTTAACCTCAATTTTAGAACTTTTTACTTGTTAAAATTCCAACTGGTCTACTGTAAAGCCCATTTAGACATGCACGCCTTAAACCGCAACAAAATAGCCGCAAAATAAGATTGAATCAAAATTTATGATTTAAAATATTTAGTTATAGGCTTTTGAACATGATTATACAACTTAGCCTCAATTTTAGAACTTTTTACTCGGTTAAAATTTTAACGGGTCCACTATAAAGCACATTTAGACATGCACGTTTTAAACCCCAACAAAAAAACGCTAAAAAAATAAGATTAAATCACTTTTTTTGACTTAAAATATTTAGTTATGGGCTTTTGAACATGATTATATAGCATAACCTCATTTTCAAAACGTTTTACTCGATTAAAATTCCAACGGGTCCACTATAAAGCCCATTTAGACATGCACGCCTTACTTTTTTTGAAGGAAAAGGTAGGCATCATTAAAAACCCCACTAAATCCACGACAAGTCGGGGGCCGGTGTGGGTACCTAAGAGGGGAAAAAAGAGTACCCAAAGATATCATTACTAAGAAGAGGATTGTAAGCCCCTCGACTCGACCTAGATGCCCGACCAAACCGAGCGAGCTACATTAGGTTTACCAAAACAAACCAAAGGAAGATTACGAAAACCGGTCCATTTTTTTTTTTTATCTTGTCTAGATGCATATTATTATTCCTAAGTGTTCATGTTTGCAATGGGTGATGATACAAAGAAAACAGACCACGAGAAGGCAGTCGATTGCATATAATAAGATTTAGGGACTAAAACGTAAAACTGATAAATTACAAGGCCATTAATGATATTAGGGTTACCAATCCTCAATTAGTCAATTTACATGCTTGCATGTCAATTCTCATATCAATCCGATCATCCATACATACACAATTGTCATAACAAGATTCAAGGACTAAAATGAATAACTCAGAACCTTTCTAAATAGCCAAATAACTAAATTAACTGCATATCGTATTGGTTTACGTATAGGTGTTTCGGTACGCCTGGCCAATTTTGTAAAACTCAGATTCTAGTAGCTCAAAACATACCAGAAACTCTCCCGAGTATCAAAACGCTAAGCCTAAAATGGCTTACCCGTATCAAAACACCTCCTCGCGTATCGAAACGCTATGCCTAAAATGGCTTTCCCTTATCGAAACACTTCCCCGCGTACCGAAACGCTAAGCCTGAAATGGCCTACTCGTATCGGTACGAGGGGACGTGTTCCGATACGCCTAGACCTGAAACATCCATTTTTGCTGGTTTAACTTACCTTATTAGATTCCAAACCACTTAATCATGCTTCAAACATTCATACAACATTACCAAGGATCGATCCTAACCATATTAACACAAAACCACCCTCAAATCATGGTAATCATGCTTTAAAGGTAAACTATAGGCATGCTTCCTAAAACCACAATTCTAATTATACCAAAACACTCATTTGAACATTTTCCAGCATATGCAACATACCGACATATCTCTAATATCAATATCAACTTGCTAGAATCAACAAAGCATGGCAATCAACCAATGCTAACTAAATGTATACCTAGGCAACCACCTAACATCACTCATAAGCATAATCCATCAACATGCTTTTCAACATCAATCAAACTCCAAATCATAGCATTACACATGCTCAAATACCAGGGGAAAATAAAATTACAAAACCCAAAAACTTGGCGAACACATTGCCTTATTAACCGAAAACTTAAACCGAGTTCATACTCAAAAGAAGTCTTGGTTCTTGGATCACTCCAAACCTTGCCTTTACTTCCCCAAACCTCAATGCTCTGCATCATTAGGAAAAAGCGAGCGTAAGCAAACATGCTTAGTGAGGATGCTCGTAAAACAATGATGCATTTAAAACCCTTTGAAAACTAAACTCTTGTTTTCAAACCATGCTTATGACCAAAGCATTTCATTGATTCCAAATCAAACATGCATATCGACCATATGCAAAACATTTATAAATCACATGCTTAAATCCTAAAGCATTAAGTCATCTCATGCTTAAATCCCAAGCATTAAATCATATTACCATGCTTAAATCCCAAAGCATTAAAACGTAGGTTCAACACATAAACTTTCATATATTGGTAATTATAGTGACCCCGGATAGAGGACCTCTATTCTTGATTAGCCGACCGCTAACCATTGGTTAACCGACCATTAACCTTACATATCATACACAGATCTCCTATGATGACCGACCGCCACCAAAACCCATACCATACCGACTGCATGATATGACAACCTTGCCGACCAGAAGATTAACATCAACAAGGGGAACCGACCGCTCAACCCAAGTGATAACATCATAGTCTGAGTAGCCGACCGCTATACCTCAAGGACCTTTACCCACAATCGATTTTAAACATATTATAGTGCACTTTATCCTATGGCATGCCAACTATATCCGAATGTTTCCTCATCATGTCACTTAGCCAATATATCATTTACAAAGCCATTTACTCACTGTTTTACAATGAATTATACAAAAACCACCACATATGCAAGCCACATTGCCAAAGCAATACCACATTCCCGATGGGAATGGAAACCAATGCTCACTAGCATTTTATATACTTTTAAACCACTATATATGTACTCAAAATCATGCATTTACAGTAATCAAAACAAACCATGTTTGCGACCAAAACATGAATTACACATGCTCATATCTGAACCGATAATCAAGAGCAAAAGAGGGAAACTTACTTTCGAGCTTAGGTAAGTGTTTCAAGCTTAACCTAAACTCCCAAAAACACTTTCAAACCCTTGAAAGGCATTTAAAACTATTTCCACTCACCAATTACACCTCGCCTTGCTCGCCAATGCAAAACGAGCTCCCCGCAAGCAACAATCTACCTCAAGCTACTTCACCTTGATTATCCCCTGTTTTGGGCACACAAAACCAGAGGAAAAATGCATCAAAATGCATCCAACTCACTACCTCAAAGCAATTACCTGCAACTCACAAGTTGCCCACTCAAAAACCATCCGAAACTTATCGAAATCAACCTCAAACACCTTCAAATCTTAACCCAACCACAAATAAATGATTCGTTACATCAAACCTCAATAATTAACATCTAAAAACACCTTAACCACATCCTTTTACTTCCAACAGTGATTAAACTCCATTAACATCACAAAACCCTTAACTAACAACCTTTAACCTTAGATTCAACTAGTTTCGAGATTACAATGTTAAAACCAAGCTATTAACATTATCAAACATCAAAATCATGATCTAATCTGAGAAGGAACCCAGAAAAACATTCAAAATGAAGATCTTATGATTTCATCAATCAAAACACAATTAAACCAATTTTCCTTAATTAAACTATCAAAACACATTAGAAACAATTATAAAGGATCAATAACTTGGGAATTTCAGTAAAGAACCTTTCATTAGAGGATAAGAACGAATCCTTACCTCTAATGATGATTTCTCCCCTAATTGTTTGGTAACATGAAAATCAAATTAGTAATAATAAGTATTTGATGGAAAAGCTTTAAGAAATCAATTAAAAATAAAAAACTCTCTGAAATCTTGATTTTTACCTGAAGAAATTGAAGTTGGAAAGGTGTTTGGCTGAAGAGAATTTGAGAGAAAGAAGTTATAAAGTTTGTTACGTGAATTTTTATTAAAAGCTTAATTATGATTTATTAATCCTCTCCACTATTTATAGCTCTTAAAATTAATTTAAAATAGTTAATTAAATGGAGAAATCTGATGAAAACATTTAGGATAATTAGCTCCTTAAAGATTCAAAGTTTTGATCCTTTTACAAAACATTCACTAAAAAGAGTTTTCAAAGTTTACATTTTGGTCACTAGTCCAAAATGTCCTATTTCCAAAACTCATTTTCCAAAATTGATTTCACCACAATCATTAATATATTAATTAATGATTTTAGAACATTTTCCACATTTTTATCATCTTCAAAAATATTTAATCCGATTTAACCCCAAAATTGACTAAAATCTCTAATACCGGTCCACCAGACCCGAACCCTTAAAACGAACCCCAAAACATCTAGACCCAAAACCAGGGCGTTACAAGGATGACATGTCTTCATGAATAATAGAAGAAATAATCTCGGGACAAACCGAGTCAAAATACAAAGAGGAAGATGACCAAAAAGCCGAAGCAGCTAAGCTATGTACAATTAAGTTCACAGAGCGTGATACATATGAGATCCTAAAGTGATGGTCGTGATAGCGTATAAGATGTCTCGGGCCAGAGCGAGAGAGGTACAAAGGATAGATAAAGCGGCATAGATATGTTAGTTTTGTTCACCACTCTAGCCAAGTTAGGCTCAAAGATAATATTGGACCACCACTTATCGTGGGCCATCTGTAGTCTAGCAATCAGGGCTGAGGCCTTCGCAAAAGATGTATCCAAGCATTTTTCAATAGGATGGGCCAGACCGCCAATCACCATCCCTTTGCCACACCGAGCAATAACACCAATGGAAGCCGAGTAGGTGGAAGGTTCAAAAGTGCCATCAACATTCACCTTGATTTTCCTAGCAGAAGACGGCCGTCAGCCTTGCTTAGAGAGAGCTGATGAGGAAGATGCCGATTGAAGGTTGCAGGGAGGCACAGTCGCAACACGGTAGTCACGGTGGAGATAGAGGGCATTAGAGACCAAGACCCAGATGCGTCGTAGAAACTTCTCATGGACCCAATCATTCCTTCGTCGCTAAAGGTACCAAAGCACAACAAGGAAAAGAGAAAAGGAGTCTAGAGAGAGTGAAGTAGCAGCTTCCTCAAGCCAGGCAAGAGTAGTAGCCATGCGACTGAAGACTAGGGCCTGAGGCATGCCTACCAGAAGAAGGGCTTTAGTTGAAGCGGGACAATCGCGGAGAGCATGAAGGATCGTCTTTGAGTCATGCCAGCACAAGGGGCAAGAACCAAGGAAGAGGCCCGCAACATGGAGTCGACTTCCTGTAGCAAGGGCTTCGCGTCCAAATTTCCAACCAGGGTGCAAACTTTTAGGATAACTGGCAATTTCAAAATAAGCTTCCAAACACAGGAAGACCTAGTAATTGAGGGGGCCGATCGCTATAAGAAGAGGTATTCAGACTGGACAATATAAAGGCCCGAATCATGATCCCCCCAAAGAAGGGTGTCTAGACGAGTGGTAGATCAGAACATCTAGAATAGTATCTGCGTCATATGCTGAGAAGACATCGAGAAACATGACGATCATTCCATCGACGTTGTCCTGGGATCATGAAGTCGTGATAGTAGATTGGTAGTTCGGCGTTATCAAGGTGGTCGCTGAAAAGTGAAATGGGTGAAGATCCTCCCCATCGGTCCAGATGTAGGCAGACCTGGCTATCGGTACTGAGAGTCCAAAAGAAGCCCTCACGCAACTAAGCCAAAGCTTTGTAAAGCCCATTCTAGGAAAAAGAAGCCGGTTTCGGAGGAGATAGGGCATGGAGAATGTTCTCAGAAGGGAAGTACTTGGCCATGAAGACTCGTGAAAGTAGAGACCCTGGGTCTGAGATAAAACGACAAAGTTGCTTGCCAAGAAAAGCGACATTGAAGAGATGTAGACATGCACGCCTTAAACCCCAACCAAACGGATGAAAAATTAGATTAAATCACATTTTATGAATTAAAATATTTATTTATGGGTTTTTGAACATGATTATATAGCTTAAGCTGATTTTTAGAAATATTTACTTGGTTAAAATTCCAACAGGTCCACTATAAAGCCCATTTAGACATGCACACCTTAAAACCCAACAAAATGGCTGCAAAATAAGATTAAATCAAATTTAATGAATTAAAATATTTAGTTATGGGCTTTTAAACATGATTATAAAGCTCAACCTCAATTTTAGAACTTTTTATTCGGTTAAAATTCTAACGGGTCTACTATAAAGCCCATTTAGACATGCACGCCTTAAACCCAAGAAAATGGCCGAAAAATAAGATTAAATCATATTTTATGACTTAAAATATTTAGTTATGGGCTTTTGAGCAGGATTATATAGCTTAACCTCATTCTCAGATATTTTTACTTGGTAAAAATTCCAACGGGCCCACTGTAAAGCCCATTAAAACATGCATGCCTAAACCCAAAAAAGTGACCGCAAAATAAGATTAAATCAAATTTTATGAGTTAAAATATTTGACTATGAGCTTTGTATTATGATTATATAGCTTAACCTCAATTTTAGAACTTTTTACTCGATTAAAATTTTAACGGGTTCACTATAAACAACATTTATAGACATGCACGCCTTAAACCCCAACAAAATGGCTGCAAAATAAGATTAAATCAAATTTTAAGAATTAAAATATTTAGTTATGGGATTTTGAACATGATTATATATCTTAACCTCATTTTCAAAGATTTTTACTTGGTTAAAATTCCAACGGATCCACTATAAAGCCCATTTAGACACGCACGCCTTAAACCCAACAAAACGGCTACAAAATAAGATTAAATAAAATTTTATGAGTTTAAATATTTGATTATGGGTTTTTTATTATGATTATATAGTTTAACCTCAATTTTAGAACTTTTTACTCAGTTAAAATTCCAACGGATCCACTATAAATCCCATTTAGACAAGCACGCCTTAAACCTCAACAAAATGGCTGAAAAATTAGATTAAATCACATTTTATGACTTAAAATATTTAGTTATGGGCTTTTGAACATGATTATATAGCTTAATCTCATTTTCAGAACTTTTTACCAAATTAAAATTCCAACAGGTCCACTGTTAATCCAATTTAGACATGCATCCCTTAAACCCCAACAAAATGGCTGTAAAATAAGATTAAATCAAATTTTATGATTTAAATTATTTAGTTATGGGCTTTTGAACATGATTATACTGCTTAACCTCAATTTTAGAACTTTTTACTCAATTCAAATTCCAACGTGACCACTATAAGGCCCATTTAGACATGCACGCTTTAAACCCCAACAAAATGGCCAAAAAATAGATTAAATCACATTTTTTGACTTAAAAATATTTATTTATGGGATTTTGATTATGATTATATAGCTTAACCTCAATTTTAGAACTTTTTACTCGGTTAAAATTCCAATGGGTCCACTGTAAAGCCTATTTAGACATGCAAGCCTTAAACCCCAACAAAATGGCCGCAAAATAAGATTAAATCAAATTTTATGATTTAAAATATTTAGTTATGGGCTTTTGAACATGATTATACAACATAACCTCATTTTCAAAACTTTTTACTCGGTTCAAATTCTAATAGGTCCAATGTTAAGCCCATTTAGACATGCATGCCTTAAACCCTAACAAAACGGCGAAAAAAAGATTAAATCACTTTTTACGACTTAAAATATTTATTTACGGGCTTTAGAATAAAATTATATAGCTTAACCTCGTTTTTAGAACTTTTTAATTGGTTAAAATTCCAACGGGTCCACTATAAAGGTCATTTAGACAAGCTCGCCTTAAACCCCTAACAAAAAGGACAAAAATAAGATTATATCATATTTTATAAATTAAAATATTTAGTTATGGGTTTTTGAACATGATTATATTGTTTAATCTCAGTTTTAGAAATTTTTATTCGGTTAAAATTCCAACGAGTCCACAGTAAAGCCCACTTAGACATGCACGCCTTAAACCTAGCAAAAATGGCCGCAAAATAAGATTAAATCAAATTTTATGAATTAAAATATTTAGTTATGAGCTTTTGAACATGATTATGCAGCTTAACCTCAATTTTAAAACTTTTTACTCGGTAAAAATTCTAACGGGTACACTGTAAGGCCCACTTAGACAAGAATGCCTTAAGCCCCAATATAATGGCCGCAAAAGAAGATTAAATTAAATTTTATGAATTAAAATATTTATTTATGGGCTTTGAACAATAATATATAGCTTAAACGCATTTACAGAATTTTTTACTCGGTTAAAATTCAAATTGGTCTAGTTTAAAGCCCATTTAGACATGCACGCCTTAAAACCCAACCAAATGGCCGAAAAATAAGATTAAATTGAATTTTATGAATTAAAATATTTAGTTATGGTTAAGCTATATAATCATGTTGAAAAGCCCATTTCTAAATATTTTAAGTCATAAAATGTGATTTAATCTTATTTTCAGCTATTTTGTTGGGGGGTTTAAATCGTGCATGTCTAAATGGTCTTTACAATGGAGCCGTTGGAATTTTAACCATATTCAAAAGCCCATAATCAAATATTTTAACTCATAAAATTTGATTTAATCTCATTTTGTGGCAGTTTTGTTGGGTTTTAAGGCGTGCATGTCTAAATTGGCTTTACAGCGGACCGGTTGGAATTTTTACCGAGTAAAAATTTCTCAAATAGAAGTTAAGCTCTATAATCATTTTTAGAACTTTTTACTTTGTTAAAATTCCAACGGGTCCACTATAAAGCCAATTTAGACATGCACGCCTTAAACCTTAGCCAAACAGACGAAAAATAAGTTTAAACCCAATATTATGAATTAAAATATGTATTTTTGGGTTTTTGAACATGCTTATATAGCTTAACATCATTTTTAAAAAATTTTACTCAGTTAAAATTTAAACGGGTCAACTATAAAGCCCATTTAGACATGCACGCTTTAAAACCCAACAAATTGGCCGCAAAAGAAGATTAAATCAAATTTTACGAATTAAAATATTTAGTTATGGGCTTTTGAACATGATTATATAGCTTAAGCTCAATTTTAGAACTTTTTACTCGGTTAAAATTCCAACTGGTCCATTTTAAATCCCACTTAGACATGCACGCTTTAAACCCCAACAAAATGGTCGCAAAATAAGATTAAATCAAATTTTATGAATTAAAATATTTATTTATGAGTTTTTGAACATGATTATATAGCTTAACCTCATTTTTAGAAATTTTTACTCCGTTAAAATTCCAACGGGTCCACTATAAAGCCCATTTAGACATGCACGCCTTAAACCCAACAAAACGGCCACACAATAGGATTAAATCAAATTTTATGAATTAAAATATTTGATTATGTTCTTTTGAATATGATTATATAGCTTAACCTCAATTTTAGAACATTTTACTCGGTTAAAATTCCATCGGGTCCACTGTAAAGCCCTTTCAGACATGCACGCCTTAAACGCCAACAAAGCGGACGAAAAATAAGATTAAATCACATTTTATGAAATAATATATTAGTTATGGGGTTTTGAACAAGATTATATATAAAACTCATTTTTATAAATTTTTACTCCATTAAAATTCCAACGGGTCCACTATAAAGCTCATTTAGACATGCACGCCTTAAAACCCAGCAAAATGGCCACAAAATAAGAATAAATCAAATTTTATGAATTAAAATATTTAGTTATGGGCTTTTGAACATGATTATACAGCTTAACCTAAATTTTAGAATTTTTTACTCAATTAAAATTTCAATGAGTCCACTGTAGGGCCCACTTAGACATGCACGCCTTAAAACCCAACAAAACTGATAGAGTTGCGCAATCTTGGATTTGAAAGCCTTCAATGAAGTTGTTGCAAGAACTAGGAGCTCTAGACTCAATCAAGGAAGTTTGGACAGATCTGAAAATTCAAGAGAAAAGAAAAGGGGTTTTCTTGAAATTTTCAGATTGAAGGCTGGAAATTTAAAGAAAGAAAGACAAGATGAAGGGTTATATGATAAGAAATAAGAATATAAATAAAAAAGATTAAAAAAAGATTGAGAAAGAGATAAGTAAAACAAATTTGAAAATTCTAGCTTTGTTTATGAAATTATGGAAGATGGTGTGAAGGTTGAAGATAAAGATGACTTGCGAATTGTTGATGTTATTTTGTCATCGGCACCCTCTTAGACTCAATTATCTAAGCAAGCAACCTCAAGTAGCTCTAACCCACCCTCCTAGATGCAATTGCCAAGGCAAGCAAGAGTGTGAAGATGATCTCCCTCACAAGAACTCGTCGAACTTATGTTGAAGAATAAGTTATAATATTTGATTATGGGATTTTGATAATGATTATATAGCTTAACCTTAATTTTAGAACTTTTTACGCAGTTTAAATTCCACAAAATAAGATTAAATCACATTTTATGAATTAAAATATTTATGTATGGTTATTTTTGATGTAATTATATAGCTTAACCTCTTTTTTAAAAAATTTGTACTCGGTTAAATTCCAACGGGTCCACTGTCAAGCCCATTTAGACATGCACCCGTAAACCCAACAAAACTGTCACAAAATAAGATTAAATCAAATTTTTTGAGTTAAAATATTTGATTATTGGCTTTTCAAAATTATTACATATCTTAACATCTTTTTCAGAAATTTTTACTCTGTTAAAATTCCAACGTGTTCACCACAAAGCTCATTTAGACAAGCACGCCTATAACTCGAACTAAAAGGACGAAAAATAAGATTAAATAAAATTTCATGAGTTGAAATATTTTATATGGGCTTTTGATTATGATTATATATCTTAATCTCAATTTTAGAACTTTTTTCTCGGTTAAAATTCCAACGGGTCCACTGTAAAGCCCATTTACGCATGCACGTCCTAAAAACCAACAAAATGACCGCAAAATAAGATTAAATAAAAATTTAGGAATTAAAATATTTAGTTATGGGATTTTGAACATGATTATACAAGTTAACCTCAATTTTAGAACTTTTTACTCGGTTAAAATTCCAACAGGACCACTATAAAGCCCATTAAGACAAGCACGCCTTAAACCCTAATAAAACGAACTAAAAATAAGATTAAATAAAATTGTCTGAGTTAAAATATTTTATTATGAGCTTTTGATCATGATTATATAGCTTAACCTCAATTTTAGAACTTTTTACTCGATTAAATTTCCAACGGGTCCACTGTAAAGCTCATTTAGACATGCACGCCTTAAAACCCAACAAAATGGTCGAAAAATAAGATTATATCACATTTTATGACTTAAAATATTTTTTTATAGGCTTTTGAACATGATTATACAACTTAACCTCAATTTTAAATTTTTTTACTCGGTTAAAATTCTAACGGGTCCACTTTAATGTCCATTTAGACATGCACACTTTAAACCCCAACAAAACAAAAGAAAAATAAGATTAAATCATATTTTATGAATTAAAATATTTAGTTTTGGGTTTTTGAACATGATTATATAGCTTAACTTCATTGTCAAATTTTTGTACTCGGTTAAAATTCCAACGGGTCCACTGTAATGCCCATTTAGACATGCACGCCTTAAACCCCAACAAAACAAAAGAAAAATAAGATTAAATCATATTTTATGAATTAAAATATTTAGTTTTGGGTTTTTGAACATGATTATATAGCTTAACTTCATTGTCAAAATTTTTTACTCAGTTAAAATTCCAACGGGTCCACTGTAAAGCCCATTTAGACATGCACACCTTAATCCCAACAAAATGGCCACAAAATAAGATTAAATCAAATGTTATTAGTTAAAATATTTGATTACGGGCTTTTGAATATGATTATATAGCATAACCTCTTTCAAAACTTTTTACTCGGTTAAAATTCCAACAAAGCGGCCAAAAAATAAGATTATATCACATTTTATGACTTAAAATATTTATTTATGGGTTTTTGAATTAAAATAAAATTAAATCAAATTTTTTGAAGTAAAATATTTAGTTATGTGATTTTGAACATGATTATATAGCTTAACTTCATTTTTAGAACTTTTTACTTGGTTAAAATTCCAAAGAGTCCACTATAAAGACCATTTAGACAAGCTACTTAAAAACCCAACCAAATTTACGAAAAATAAGATTAAATCAAATTTTATGAGTTTAAATATTTGATTATGGGCTTTTTATTATGATTATATATCTTAACATTAATTTTATAACTTTTTACTCGGTTAAAATTTCAACGGGTCCACTATAAAGCCCATTTAGACATGCACGCCTTAAAACCCGAACAAAACGACCGCAAAATAAGATTAAATCAAATTTTATGAGTTAAAATATTTGATTACGAGATTTTGATAATGATTATATAGCTTAACCTCAATTTTAGAACTTTTTACTCGGTTTAAATTCCAACGGGTCCACTATAAAGCCCGTTTAGACATGCACACCTTAAACCCCAAAAATGACCGCAAAATAATATTAAATCGAATATTATGAATTAAAATATTTAGTCATGGGCTTTTAAAAATGATTATACAGTTTAACCTCAATTATAAAACTTTTTACTCGGTGGAAATTCCAACGGGTCCATTGTAAAGCCCATTTAGTCGTACACGCCTTAACCCCAACAACACGGTCTAAAAATTAGATTAAATCACATTTTATGACTTAAAATATTTAGTTAGGGGCTTTTGAAGATGATTATATAGCTTAAACTCATTTTCAGAAATTTTTACTCGGTTAAAATTCTAACGGGTCCACTGTAAAAGCCCATTTAAACATCCAAGCCTTGAACCCAACAAAACGACCACAAAATAAGATTAAATCAAATTTTATAAGTTATAATATTTGATTATGGGATTTTGATAATGATTATATAGCTTAACCTTAATTTTAGAACTTTTTACGCGGTTTAAATTCCACAAAATAAGATTAAATCACATTTTATGAATTAAAATATTTATGTATGGTTATTTTGACGTGATTATATAGCTTAACCTCTCTTTTTTAAAAATTGTACTCGGTTAAATTCCAACGGGTCCACTGTCAAGCCCATTTAGACATGCACCCGTAAACCCAACAAAACTGTCACAAAATAAGATTAAATCAAAATTTTTGAGTTAAAATATTTGATTATTGGCTTTTGAAAATTATTACATAGCTTAACCTCTTTTTCAGAAATTTTTACTCTGTTAAAATTCCAACGTGTTCACAACAAAGCTCATTTAGACAAGCACGCCTATAACCCGAACTAAACGGACGAAAAATAAGATTAAATAAAATTTCAAGAGTTGAAATATTTTATATGGGCTTTGATTATGATTATATATCTTAATCTCAATTTTAGAACTTTTTTCTCAGTTAAAATTCCAACGGGTCCACTGTAAAGCCCATTTACGCATGCACGTCCTAAAAACCAACAAAATGACCGCAAAATAAGATTAAATAAAAATTTAGGAATTAAAATATTTAGTTATGGGATTTTGAAAATGATTATACAAGTCAACCTCAATTTTAGAACTATTTACTCAGTTAAAATTCCAACAGGACCACTATAAAGCCCATTAAGACAAGCACGCCTTAAACCCTAATAAAACGAACTAAAAATAAGATTAAATAAAATTGTCTGAGTTAAAATATTTTATTACGAGCTTTTGATCATGATTATATAGCTTAACCTCAATTTTAGAACTTTTTACTCGGTTAAATTTCCAATGGGTCCACTGCAAAGCTCATTTAGACATGCACGCCTTAAAACCCAACAAAATGGTCGAAAAATAAGATTATATCACATTTTATGACTTAAAATATTTTGTCATAGGCTTTTGAAAATGATTATACAGCTTAACCTCAATTTTAAATTTTTTACTAAAAATTAAAATTCCAACGGTCCACTTTAATGTCCATTTAGACATGCACACTTTAAACCCCAACAAAACAAAAAAAAAAATAAGATTAAATCATATTTTATGAATTAAAATATTTAGTTTTGGGTTTTTGAACATGATTATATAGCTTAACTTCATTGTCAAATTTTTTTACTTTCCAACGGTCCACTTTGTAATTCCCATTTAGACATGCACGCTTTAAACCCCAAAAAAACAAAAAAAAAGATTAAATCATATTTTATGAATTAAAATATTTAGTTTTGGGTTTTTGAACATGATTATATAGCTTAACTTCATTGTCAAAATTTTTTACTCGCTAAAATTCCAACGGGTCCACTTTGTAAAGCCCATTTAGACATGCACACCTTAATCCCAACAAATGGCCAAAAAATAAGAAGATTAAATCAAATGCTATTAGTTAAAATATTTGATTATGGGCTTTTGAATATGATTATATAGCATAACCTCTTTTTAAAACTTTTTACTCGGTTAAAATTCCAACAAAGCGGCCAAAAAAAAAAGATTATATCACATTTTATGACTTAAAATATTTATTTATGGGTTTTTGAATAAAAATAAGATTAAATCAAATTTTTGAAGTAAAATATTTAGTTATGTGATTTTGAACATGATTATATAGCTTAACTTCATTTTTAGAACTTTTTACTCGGTTAAAATTCCAAAGAGTCCACTATAAAGACCATTTAGACAAGCAACCTTAAACCCAACAAAATGGACAAAAAATAAGATTAAATCAAATTTTATGAGTTTAAATATTTGATTATGGGCTTTTTTATTATATTATTATATATCTTAACATTAATTTTAAAACTTTTTACTCGGTTAAAATTTCAAACCTCCACTATAAAAAATTGTACCATTTAGACATGCACGCCTTAAAACCCGAACAAAACGACCGTTTTAAAATAAAATAAGATTAAATCAAATTTTTTGAGTTAAAATATTTGATTATTGGATTTTGAAAATGATTATATAGCTTAACCTCAATTTTAGAACTTTTTACTCGGTTTAAATTCCAACGGTCCACTATAAAGCCCATTTAGACATGCACACCTTAAAACCCAAAAAATGATCAAAAATAATATTAAATCAAATTTTATGAATTAAAATATTTAGTTATGGGCTTTTAAAATGATTATATAGTTTAACCTCAATTTTAAAACTTTTTACTCGGTTAAAATTCCAACGGGTCCATTGTAAAGCCCATTTAGTCATGCACGCCTTAAACCAAACAAAAAATGTCTAAAAAATAAGATTAAATCAAATTTTATGACTTAAAATATTTAGTTAGGGGCTTTTGAAGATGATTATATAGCTTAAACTCAATTTTAAACTTTTTACTCTGTTAAAATTCCAACGGGTCCACTATAAAGCCCATTTAAACATCCAAGCCTTGAACCCAAAAAACGACAAAAATAAGATTAAATCAAATTTTATGAGTTATAATATTTGATTATGGGATTTGATTTGATTATATAGCTAACCTAATTTTAGAACTTTTTACCTTAAATTTAGAACTTTTAAAGCTCATTTAAATTCCAAAAAATAAAATTAAAATCACATTTTATGAATTAAAATATTTATGTATGGTTATTTTGAACATGATTATATAGCTTAACCTCTTTTTTTAAAAAAATTTACTCGGTTAAAATTCCAACGGGTCCACTTTAAAGCCCATTTAGACATGCACCCGTAAACCCCAACAAAACAAAAAAAAAATAAGATTAAATCAAATTTTTTGAGTTAAAATATTTGATTATTGGCTTTTGAAAATTATTATTATAGCTTAACCTCTTTTTTAAAATTTTTACTCTTAAAAAATTCAACGTGTTCACCACAAAGCTCATTTAGACAAGCACGCCTATAACCCCAAACTAAACGGACAAAAAATAAGATTAAATAAAATTTCATGAGTTGAAATATTTTATATGGGCTTTTGATTATGATTATATATCTTAATCTCAATTTTAGAACTTTTTTCTCGTTAAAATTCCAACGGGTCCAAAATAAAGCCCATTTACACATGCACGACCTAAAAAACCAACAAAATGACCGCAAAATAAGATTAAATAAAAATTTAGGAATTAAAATATTTAGTTATGGGATTTTGAACATGATTATACAAGTTAACCTCAATTTTAGAACTATTTACTCGGTTAAAATTCCAACAAGACCACTATAAAGCCCATTAAGACAAGCACGCCTTAAACCCTAATAAAACGAACTAAAAATAAGATTAAATAAAATTTTCTGAGTTAAAATATTTTATTATGAGCTTTTGATCATGATTATATAGCTTAACCTCAATTTTAGAACTTTTTACTCGATTAAATTTCCAACGGGTCCACTGTAAAGCTCATTTAGACATGCACGCCTTAAAACCCAACAAAATTGTCGAAAAATAAGATTATATCACATTTTATGACTTAAAATATTTTGTCATAGGCTTTTGAACATGATTATACAGCTTAACCTCAATTTTAAATTTTTTACTCAAGTTTAAAATTCCAACGGGTCCACTTTAATGTCCATTTAGACATGCACACTTTAAACCCCAACAAAACAAAAAAAAAAATAGATTAAATCATATTTTATGAATTAAAATATTTAGTTTTGGGTTTTTGAACATGATTATATAGCTTAACTTCATTTTCAAATTTTTTTACTCGGTTAAAATTCCAACGGGTCCACTGTAATGCCCATTTAGACATGCACGCCTTAAACCCCAACAAAACAAAAGAAAAATAAGATTAAATCATATTTTATGAATTAAAATATGTAGTTTTGGGTTTTTGAACATGATTATATAGCTTAACTTCATTGTCAAAATTTTTTACTCAGTTAAAATTCCAACGGGTCCACTGTAAAGCCCATTTAGACATGCACATCTTAATCCCAACAAAATGGCCACAAAATAAGATTAAATCAAATGCTATTAGTTAAAATATTTGATTACGGGCTTTTGAATATGATTATATAGCATAACCTCTTTCAAAACTTTTTACTCGGTTAAAATTCCAACAAAGCGGCCAAAAAATAAGATTATATCACATTTTATGACTTAAAATATTTATTTATGGGTTTTTGAATTAAAATAAGATTAAATCAAATTTTTTTAAGTAAAATATTTAGTTATGTGATTTTGAACATGATTATATAGCTTAACTTCATTTTTAGAACTTTTTACTCGGTTAAAATTCCAAAGAGTCCACTATAAAGACCATTTAGACAAGCTCGCCTTAAACCCAACCAAACGGACGAAAAATAAGATTAAATCAAATTTTATGAGTTTAAATATTTGATTATGGGCTTTTTATTATGATTATATATCTTAACATTAATTTTATAACTTTTTACTCGGTTAAAATTTCAACGGGTCCACTATAAAGCCCATTTAGACATGCACGCCTTAAAACCCGAACAAAACGACCGCAAAATAAGATTAAATCAAATTTTATGAGTTAAAATATTTGATTACGAGATTTTGATAATGATTATATAGCTTAACCTCAATTTTAGAACTTTTTACTCGGTTTAAATTCCAACGGGTCCACTATAAAGCCCGTTTAGACATGCACACCTTAAACCCCAAAAATGACCGCAAAATAATATTAAATCAAATATTATGAATTAAAATATTTAGTTATGGGCTTTTAAAAATGATTATACAGTTTAACCTCAATTTTAAAACTTTTTACTCGGTTAAAATTCCAACGGGTCCATTGTAAAGCCCATTTAGACATACACGCCTTAACCCCAACAACACGGTCTAAAAATTAGATTAAATCACATTTTATGACTTAAAATATTTAGTTAGGGGCTTTTGAAGATGATTATATAGCTTAAACTCATTTTCAGAAATTTTTACTCGGTTAAAATTCTAACGGGTCCACTGTAAAAGCCCATTTAAACATCCAAGCCTTGAACCCAACAAAACGACCACAAAATAAGATTAAATCAAATTTTATAAGTTATAATATTTGATTATGGGATTTTG
Organism: Hibiscus mutabilis; assembly: GCA_019671005.1. Classification (NCBI taxonomy): domain Eukaryota; kingdom Viridiplantae; phylum Streptophyta; class Magnoliopsida; order Malvales; family Malvaceae; genus Hibiscus; species Hibiscus mutabilis. The sequence continues at coordinate 83,476 of JAGYYJ010000785.1, read as the reverse complement.
ATAATGATTATATAACCTCAATTTAACCTTAATTTTAGAACTTTTACCCATTTAGTTTTAAATTCCACAAAATAAGATTAAATCACATTTTATGAATTAAAATATTTATGTATGGTTATTTTGACGTGATTATATAGCTTAACCTCTTTTCTTAAAAAATTGTACTCGGTTAAATTCCAACGGGTCCACTGTCAAGCCCATTTAGACATGCACCCGTAAACCCAACAAAACTGTCACAAAATAAGATTAAATCAAATTTTTTGAGTTAAAATATTTGATTATTGGCTTTTGAAAATTATTACATAGCTTAACCTCTTTTTTTTAAAAATTTTTACTCTTAAAAATTCCAACGTGTTCACCAAAAAGCTCATTTAGACAAGCACGCCTATAACCCAACTAAACGGATGAAAAATAAGATTAAATAAAATTTCATGAGTTGAAATATTTTATATGGGCTTTTGATTATGATTATATATCTTAATCTCAATTTTAGAACTTTTTTCTCGGTTAAAATTCCAACGGGTCCACTGTAAAGCCCATTTACGCATGCACGTCCTAAAAACCAACAAAATGACCGCAAAATAAGATTAAATAAAAATTTAGGAATTAAAATATTTAGTTATGGGCTTTTGAACATGATTATACAAGTTAACCTCAATTTTAGAACTTTTTACTCGGTTAAAATTCCAACAGGACCACTATAAAGCCCATTAAGACAAGCACGCCTTAAACCCTAATAAAACGAACTAAAAATAAGATTAAATAAAATTTTCTGAGTTAAAATATTTTATTACGAGCTTTTGATCATGATTATATAGCTTAACCTCAATTTTAGAACTTTTTACTCGGTTAAATTTCCAACGGGTCCACTGTAAAGCTCATTTAGACATGCACGCCTTAAAACCCAACAAAATGGTCGAAAAATAAGATTATATCACATTTTATGACTTAAAATATTTTGTTATAGGCTTTTGAACATGATTATACAGCTTAACCTCAATTTTAAATTTTTTTACTCGGTTAAAATTCTAACGGGTCCACTTTAATGTCCATTTAGACATGCACACTTTAAACCCCAACAAAACAAAAGAAAAATAAGATTAAATCATATTTTATGAATTAAAATATTTAGTTTTGGGTTTTTGAACATGATTATATAGCTTAACTTCATTGTCAAATTTTTTTACTCGGTTAAAATTCCAACGGGTCCACTGTAATGCCCATTTAGACATGCACGCCTTAAACCCCAACAAAACAAAAGAAAAATAAGATTAAATCATATTTTATGAATTAAAATATTTAGTTTTGGGTTTTTGAACATGATTATATAGCTTAACTTCATTGTCAAAATTTTTTACTCAGTTAAAATTCCAACGGGTCCACTGTAAAGCCCATTTAGACATGCACACCTTAATCCCAACAAAATGGCCACAAAATAAGATTAAATCAAATGTTATTAGTTAAAATATTTGATTATGGGCTTTTGAATATGATTATATAGCATAACCTCTTTCAAAACTTTTTACTCGGTTAAAATTCCAACAAAGCGGCCAAAAAATAAGATTATATCACATTTTATGACTTAAAATATTTATTTATGGGTTTTTGAATTAAAATAAGATTAAATCAAAATTTTTGAAGTAAAATATTTAGTTATGTGATTTTGAACATGATTATATAGCTTAACTTCATTTTTAGAACTTTTTACTCGGTTAAAATTCCAAAGAGTCCACTATAAAGACCATTTAGACAAGCTCGCCTTAAACCCAACCAAACGGACGAAAAATAAGATTAAATCAAATTTTATGAGTTTAAATATTTGATTATGGGCTTTTTATTATGATTATATATCTTAACATTAATTTTATAACTTTTTACTCGGTTAAAATTTCAACGGGTCCACTATAAAACCCATTTAGACATGCACGCCTTAAAACCCGAACAAAACGACCGCAAAATAAGATTAAATCAAATTTTATGAGTTAAAATATTTGATTACGGGATTTTGATACTGATTATATAGCTTAACCTCAATTTTAGAACTTTTTACTCGGTTTAAATTCCAACGGGTCCACTATAAAGCCCGTTTAGACATGCACACCTTAAACCCCCAAAAATGACCGCAAAATAATATTAAATCAAATATTATGAATTAAAATATTTAGTTATGGGCTTTTAAAAATGATTATACAGTTTAACCTCAATTTTAAAACTTTTTACTCGGTGGAAATTCCAACGGGTCCATTGTAAAGCCCATTTAGTCATACACACCTTAACCCCAACAACACGGTCTAAAAATTAGATTAAATCACATTTTATGACTTAAAATATTTAGTTAGGGGCTTTTGAAGATGATTATATAGCTTAAACGCATTTTCAGAAATTTTTACTCAGTTAAAATTCTAACGGGCCCACTGTAAAAGCCCATTTAAACATCCAAGCGTTGAACCCAACAAAACGACCACAAAATAAGATTAAATCAAATTTTATAAGTTATAATATTTGATTATGGGATTTTGATAATGATTATATAGCTTAACCTTAATTTTAGAACTTTTTACGCGGTTTAAATTCCACAAAATAAGATTAAATCACATTTTATGAATTAAAATATTTATGTATGGTTATTTTGACGTGATTATATAGCTTAACCTCTTTTCTTAAAAAATTGTACTCGGTTAAATTCCAACGGGTCCACTGTCAAGCCCATTTAGACATGCACCCGTAAACCCAACAAAACTGTCACAAAATAAGATTAAATCAAATTTTTTGAGTTAAAATATTTGATTATTGGCTTTTGAAAATTATTACATAGCTTAACCTCTTTTTCAGAAATTTTTACTCTGTTAAAATTCCAACGTGTTCACCACAAAGCTCATTTAGACAAGCACGCCTATAACCCGAACTAAACGGACGAAAAATAAGATTAAATAAAATTTCATGAGTTGAAATATTTTATATGGGCTTTTGATTATGATTATATATCTTAATCTCAATTTTAGAACTTTTTTCTCGGTTAAAATTCCAACGGGTCCACTGTAAAGCCCATTTACGCATGCACGTCCTAAAAACCAACAAAATGACCGCAAAATAAGATTAAATAAAAATTTAGGAATTAAAATATTTAGTTATGGGATTTTGAACATGATTATACAAGTTAACCTCAATTTTAGAACTTTTTACTCGGTTAAAATTCCAACAGGACCACTATAAAGCCCATTAAGACAAGCACGCCTTAAACCCTAATAAAACGAACTAAAAATAAGATTAAATAAAATTGTCTGAGTTAAAATATTTTATTATGAGCTTTTGATCATGATTATATAGCTTAACCTCAATTTTAGAACTTTTTACTCGTTAAATTTCCAACGGGTCCAATATAAAGCTCATTTAGACATGCACGCCTTAAAACCCAACAAAATGGTCGAAAAATAAGATTATATCACATTTTATGACTTAAAATATTTAGTTATAGGCTTTTGAACATGATTATACAGCTTAACCTCAATTTTAAATTTTTTTACTCGGATAAAATTCTAACGGGTCCACTGTAATGTCCATTTAGACATGCACACTTTAAACCCCAACAAAACAAAAGAAAAATAAGATTAAATCATATTTTATGAATTAAAATATTTAGTTTTGGGTTTTTGAACATGATTATATAGCTTAACTTCATTGTCAAATTTTTTTACTCGGTTAAAATTCCAACGGGTCCACTGTAATGCCCATTTAGACATGCACGCCTTAAACCCCAACAAAACAAAAGAAAAATAAGATTAAATCATATTTTATGAATTAAAATATTTATTTTTGGGTTTTTGAACATGATTATATAGCTTAACTTCATTGTCAAAATTTTTTACTCAATGTTAAAATTCCAACAAAGTCCAAAAAAAAAAAAATTTTTACGACACATTTAGACATAAAATATTTATTTAACAAAATTTTTTGATTAAAATAAGATTAAATCAAAATTTTATTAGTTAAAATATTTGATTATGTGATTTTGAATATGATTATTATAGCTTAACTTCATTTTTAGAACTTTTTACTCTCAAAAATTCCAAAGAGTCCACTATAAAGACCATTTAGACAAGCTCAATTCCAACAAAACGGAAAAAAATAAGATTAAATCAAATTTTATGAGTTTAAATATTTGATTATGGGCTTTTTATTATGATTATATATCTTAACATTAATTTTATAACTTTTTACTCGATTAAAATTTTAACACTATAAAGCCCATTTAGACATGCACGCCTTAAAACACCAAACAAAACGACCGCAAAATAAGATTAAATCAAATTTTATGAGTTAAAATATTTGATTACGGGATTTTGATAATGATTATATAGCTTAACCTCAATTTTAGAACTTTTTACTCGGTTTAAATTCATCGGGTCCACTATAAAGCCCATTTAGACATGCACGCCTTAAACCCCAAAAACGACCGCAAAATAATATTAAATAAAATATTATGAATTATAATATTTAGTTATGGGCTTTTAAAAATGATTATACAGTTTAACCTCAATTTTAAAACTTTTTACTCGGTTGAAATTCCAACGGGTCCATTGTAAAGCCCATTTAGACATACACGCCTTAACCCCAACAAAACGGTCTAAAAATTAGATTAAATCACATTTTATGACTTAAAATATTTAGTTAGGGGCTTTTGAAGATGATTATATAGCTTAAACTAATTTTTAGAAAATTTTACTCGTTAAAATTCTAACGGGTCCACTATAAAGCCCATTTAAACATCCAAGCCTTGAACCCAACAAAACGACAACAAAATAAGATTAAATAAAATTTATGAGTTAAAATATTTGATTATGTGATTTTGATTATGGTTATATAGCTTAAACTCAATTTTAGAACTTTTTACTCGGTTAAAATTCCAACGGTTCCACTATAAAGCCCATTTAGACATGCACGCCCAAAACCCCAACAAAACGACCGAAAAATAAGATTAAATCACATTTTATGAATTAAAATATTTATGTATGGTTATTTTGACATGATTATATAGCTTAACCTCTTTTTTAAAAAAAATTACTTACGTTAAATTCCAACGGGTCCACTATCAAAGCCCATTTAGACATGCACCCGTAAACCCAACATAACTGTCACAAAATAAGATTAAATCAATTTTTTTTTGTTAAAATATTTGATTATTGGCTTTTGAATATTATTACATAGCTTAACCTCTTTTTCAGAAATTTTTACTCTGTTAAAATTCCAAAGTGTTCACCACAGAGCCCATTTAGACAAGCACGCCTATAACCCAAACTAAACGGACGAAAAATAAGATTAAATAAAATTTCATGAGTTGAAATATTTTATTATGGGCTTTTGATTATGATTATATGTCCTAATCTCAATTTTAGAACTTTTTTCTCTGTTAAAATTCCAACGGGTCCACTGTAAAGCCCATTTACGCATGCACGTCCTAAAAACCAACAAAATGACCGCAAAATAAGATTAAATCAAAATTTAGGAATTAAAATATTTAGTTATGGGCTTTTGAACATGATTATACAACTTAACCTCAATTTCAGAACTTTTTACTCGGTTAAAATTCCAACGGGACCACTATAAAGCCCATTTAGACAAGCATGCCTTAAACCCTAATAAAATGAACTAAAAATAAGATTAAACAAAATTGTCTGAGTTAAAATATTTTATTATGAGCTTTTGATCATGATTATATTTATTATGAGCTTTTGATCATGATTATATAGCTTAACCTCAATTTTAGAACTTTTTACCTGGTTAAATTTCCAACGGGTCCATTGTAATGCCCATTTAGACATGCACGCCTTAAACCCCAACAAAACAAATGAAAAATAAGATTAAATCATATTTTATAAATTAAAATATTTAGTTTTGGGTTTATGAACATGATTATATAGCTTAACTTCTTTGTCAAAAATTTTTACTCGGTTAAAATTCCAACGGGTCCATTGTAAAGCCCATTTAGACATGCACACCTTAATCCCAACAAAATGGCCACAAAATAAGATTAAATCAAATTTTATGAGATAAAATATTTGATTATGGGCTTTTGAATATGATTATATAGCATAACCTCTATTTTAAAACTTTTTACTCGGTTAAAATTCCAACAAAACGGCCAAAAAATAAGATTATATCACATTTTGACTTAAAATATTTATTTATGGGATTTTAAATTAAAATAAGATTAAATGAAAATTTTTGAATTAAAATATTTAGTTATGTGATTTTGAACATGATTATATAGCTTAACTTCATTTTTAGAACTTTTTACTCGGTTAAAATTCCAACGGGTCTACTATAAAGCCCATTTAGACAAGCTCACCTTAAACCCAACAAAAAAATGGACGAAAAAAATAAGATTAAATCAAATTTTATGAGTTAAAATATTTAGTTATGTGCTTTTGAATATGATTATACACCCTAACCTCAATTTTACAACTTTTACTTGGTTAAAATTCCAACGGGTCCACTATAAAGCCCATTTAGACATGCACTCCTTAAACCCAAAGAAAATGGCATAAAAAAATAAGAATAAATCAAATTTTTATGAATTAAAATATTTATTTATGTGATTTTGAACATGATTATATAGATTAACCTCATTTTAAAAAATTTGTACTCGGTTAAAATTCCAACGGGTCCAATGTAAAACCCATTTAGACATGCACTCCTTAAAAACCAACAAAATAGCAAAAAAATAAGATTAAATCAAATTTTTTAAATTAAAATATTTTTATGGGCTTTTGAATATGATTAAAAACCTCAATTTAAGAACTTTTTACTCAGTTAAAATTCCAACAGCCCACTATAAAGCCCATTTGACGTGCACGCCTTAAACCCCAACAAAACGGCCGAAAAATATGACAAAATCAATTTTTATGAGTTAAAATATTTGATTATGGGCTCTTGAATATGATTATATAGCTTAACCTCAAATTTAGAACTTTTTACTCGGTTAAAATTCTAATGGGTCCACTATAAAGCCCTCATAGATTTTCACCCCTTTAACCCCAACAAAATGGCTGCAAAATAAGATTAAATCAAATTTATTAGTTAGAATATATATTTATGGGCTTTTGAACATGATTATATAGCTTAACCTCAATTCTAAAATTTTTTACTCGGTTAAAATTTCAACGGGTCCACTTTAAAGCCCATTTAGACATGCACGCCTTAAAACCCAACAAAATGGGCGCAAAATAAAATTAAATCAAATTTTAAGACTTAAAATATTTAGTTATGAGCTTTTGAACATGATTATATAGCTTAACCTCATTTTTCAGAAATGTTTACTCTGTTAAAATTCCAACGTGTCCCCTATAAAGCTCATTTAGACATGCACGCCTTAAACCCTAACAAAATGGACGAAAAATAAGATTAAATCATATATTATGAATTAAAATATTTATTTATGGGTTTTTGAACACGATTATATAACTTAACCTCATTTTAAGAAATTTTTACTAGGTTAAAATTCCAACGGGTCCCTAATAAAGCCATTTAGATATGCACGCCTTAAAACCCAACCAAATGGCCGCAGAATAAGAATAAATCAAACTTTATGAATGAAAATATTTAGTTATGGTCTTTTGAGCTTGATTATACAACTTAACCTCAATTTTAGAACTTTTTACTCGGTTAAAATTCCAACGGGTCCAATGTAAAGCCCATTTAGACATACACGCCTTAAACCCCAACAAAACGACCGAAAAATAAGATTAAATCTCATTTTATGACTTAAAATATTTATTTATGGGCTTTTTAACATGATTATATAGCTTAATCGCATTTTCAGAAAATTTTTACTATGTTAAAATTCCAACAGGTCCACTATATCGCGCATTTAGACAAGCACGCCTAAAACCCTAACAAAACGGACGAAAAATATGATCAAATCACATTTTATGAATTAAAATATTTATTAATGTGTGTTTTGAACATGATTATATAGCTTAAACTCATTTTTTGAAATTTTTACTCAGTTAAAATATCAACAGGTCTAGTATAAAGCCCATTTAGACATGCACACCTTAAAACCCAACAAAAGGAGCACAAAATAAGATTAAATCAAATTTGATAAATTAAATGTTTATTTATGGGGTTTTGAACATGATTATACAGCTTAAGATCAATTTTAGAACTTTTTACTCGGTTAAAATTCCAATGGATCCACTATAAAGCCCATTTAGATATGTGATAAGTGTTCAAAAGTACTATTTTTCTTACCTTTTTTACTCATATTATTGTTAGACTTAGCCTCATATTAGTTGCATAATTAGCCATTCATGCATTAAATCATGTTTCCTTCCATCATTGAGCTTGATTACATAACTTGGTAGTTTTTGTGGGAAAAGATGTTGCTTTGGTGTATTTTGTGTGTATGTGCAGGATCACTTGCCAAAACAAGGCTAGAGCTAGTTGCCAGGGCAATGCATGAATGAGATGCCGAACTAGTTGCCAGGGCAATGCATGAAGGAGACGCCGAGCCAATTGTCAGGGCAATTGTCGACAAAGAATAAGGTGATATGGTAGTCGAAATTGATGACTAGACAAGCCCAAAATGACGTGGAGCAAAGCTAAATCCCAAAGGAATTTGATTTCCATGAAGAGATTAAAGAAGAATTAAATTCCAAGAAGATAGGAGAAGTTCTAGAAGGAATATAATTATAATAAAGAATTATATTCTTTAAAGATAATTTAATTCCAACTTAACTTCCTCCTCAAATAAGGACTTTGACCTAGCCCTATAAATTAGAGGCCATATCGTCAACTTCAAAGAGAGCAAGAGGAGAGAATTTTCGACAAGCATCTAGGGCAAGGAAGATTTTGACAAGCTTCATTCTTCATCTTTTTCTTTCTTGTTCAATTAGGTTCATGCTAGGGATTATTTATCTTGTGTTTCTTTGGAACCTAACCATGAACTAAATCTATTTGGCTATGGTTATTGTGTTTTGTGGTTGTGAGAAACTATTGGATTTTGTTTAGGTAATAAGAGTTTGCACTTTTCTATTCAAGGTTTATTCATTCTTGGTTCTTATTCTTGTTTGCGAGTGAATTGGGAGAGGATCTCGTAACTTTATCTATTTATCTAATATCGGGAGAGTTAGATTCAAGAAACGAATGAATATGATCTTTATTCAATCTATTGATGGTGAAGATTAATCCGGCTTAGGAATAAGTTAAGGATTTCAATGGCTAAGAGGAGCGCAAGATTGGTTGTTGTTCACCCTTGATTCATGCAGAGATGTATTATCAAGGCATGCACAAGTAGCTAGAGTTTCGACTTAGGGTTAAGAAGAAACCATTGAAGAACACTCTGCCGAACCTTGAAGGTTGCTGCCCAGACGCCCAAGTAGTTGCCCAACTAGTCGCCCAGGCAACCATCGATTAGTTGCCAAGGCAACCCCGTTGTGCAAGTTGCCACGGCAACTGAGTTGCCCGTGCACTCTTTTACCAAGACGATCTAATCGGCTATCACACCTCAACTCACGATAACCTGACCTATCTCTCTCATTTGATCTTATTTATTCTTTTACTTTATTGCCTTCTAGTTTAGTTATTAGTTAAACTCCTATAATCTTCTATTTGTGTTTTTACTTTTTACAGTGCAAGAGACTAGATTCTTGAAGTGGTACCAATCCCTGTGGAGACGATATCTTTTATACTATAACTTGCAACGTGTATACTTGCACAATTGCGTAGCACTTATTACGCGCAACAAGTTTTTGGCGCCGTTGCTGGGGATTGGCAATAGCGACTTTGTTTTTATTTTCTTGCACTTTCTTTTTACTTTTCTTGTTTAAGATTCAAAGGGCTAACAAACTTTGGTTTTGCATTGGTATATGACCAGGGCAAGACCGATTACACCAGAATATCCCTTTGATCCAGAAATCGAACGAACCTTACAAAGACTTAGACGAAGGATAAGAGTAGCAATGGCTAATCAAGACGGCAATATGAATCAAGATGTTCCAGCAGGAGGAGGAGCGATTCTTGCACGAAACTGAACTATTCAAGACTATCTTGAAGAAGATCTTGATATACTTAATCCAGGAGTTGTCGCACTTGAAATTGAAGCCGACCAATTTGAGTTGAAACCGGTAATGTTTAATATGATCAACACAATTGGTCAATTTGGCGGCTCAGCAACTGAAGATGCACGGCAACATCTTAAATCTTTCCTCGAGATTTGCAACTCATTCAAAATACACGGAGTCACCCCCGATGTTTTACGATTAAGATTATTCCCCTAATCACTGAGGGATAGGGCGAAAGCATGGTTGAATAGCATTCCTGCCGGATCAATAGGATCTTGGACCGATCTTTGTCGTGATTTCCTTGCTCGGTTTAATCCTACAAATTTGACTGATAAGCTTCGTAATGACATTACTTCTTTTCGGCAGGCAGATGATGAATCCATGTACGAGGCTTGGGAGCGATCTAGAGAACTTCTACACAAATGCCCCCTACACGGATTCCCGGTGTGGACTCAAGTAACAATGTTTTACAACGCCGTAAATACACCAACAAGTGTGATGCTAGATGCCTCGGCAAATGGCATACTCCTAGATAAGTCGCCGGAGGAAGCAATGCAAATTCTAAACAGGCTGTCCAAGAATGATTATCAATTCCCCTCTACTAGAAGAGGAGGAGTTAGACGCCAAGCCACAATACATGAACTAGGATCATAAGATTCAATTTCGGCACAATTGGCCACTTTAACCAAGATGGTCCAGAACATGCAAAAACCAAACAACACACATGAAGTCAAGGTAATGGATTCTTTTTGTGATTTATGTGGTAATAACCATGATTCTTCTAAATGTATGCAGAATCCAGAATCCAGCTTCTATGTGGGGAATTACAATCGGAACAACAATGTGATGTCCAATACATACAATCCAGCTTGGAAGAAGCACCCAAATTTTTCAACAATCCCAATGCACAAAACATCAATCAGAATGCACAAGCATCGAGATTCCAAAGAGAATATGCCACGGCAATAGTTGCTGCAACAACAACCGACAACATCTAGTTCTTTGGAAAATTCTCTAAATGCTTTTATGATGAAAACTAAATCTTATATGGCTGAGAATAGTAACTTCATAAAAAGAATTGAAGCTTTTATTAACAGGACCGAGATGAGATTGCAAAACCAAGAGGCGGCAATCAAATAATTGGAAAATCAAGTCGGACAGTTTGCTCAAAATCTGAATACTAGACCGCAAGGAGGTTTACCTAGCGATACTGAAGTCGCAAGAGGAACTGGCCGTGAGCAATGTAAGGCAATCACCACTAGAAGTGGCCAACAACTTAGAGAGACTCAAGCCCGCTCATCAAACAAAACTCCACAAAAAGATCAAGACGAACCTAGCGGCAAAACCTCAGATGCTGAACCAGGAATTGCCATGGCAACCGACAATAAGCATGCCTCGACAACCGACGATAAGGATGCTTCGGCAACTTGCGATAAGCATGCCTCGGCAACCCCAGTTGATAACGCCTCGGCAACTCCAGTTGTTCTGGCAATGCCGTCAATCAGGTTCCAAACCAATGAAAGGATCGAAGATATCCGAATTCCACCACCATTCCCACAAAGGTTGAAGCGACAAAAGCAAGAATATCAATTCAAGAAGTTTCTTGATATCCTAAAGCAAGTCCACATCAACTTGCCATTGGTGGAAGCAATTGAACAAATGTCGAACTATGCCAAGTTTCTTAAAGACATTGTGTCCAAAAGAACAAGGCTAGGAGAGTTTGAAATAGTTGCCGCAACAGAGGGATGCATGGCCATGTTGCACAATCGTATGCCACCTAAGTTGAAGGATCCCGGAAGTTTCACAATACCCTGTTCCATTGGAAACAACTATGTCGGGAAAGCATTATGCGACCTTGGGGCTAGCATAAACTTGATGCCTAAATCGGTTTTCCATAAACTAGGAATCGGGAAGGCAAGACCTACAATAGTTATGTTACAGCTAGTCGACAGATCCTATGTGCATCCAGAGGGAAAAATCGAGGACATACTGGTAAAAGTTGATAAATTTATTTTTCCCGCTGACTTTATTGTTTTGGATTGTGAAGCAGATGAGCATGCACCTATCATTCTCGGGAGACCATTCCTAGCAACAAGGAGAACCTTGATCGATGTTGAAAAGGGAGAACTCACAATGAGGGTAAATGACCAACAAGTTAAACTAAATGTGTTCCAAACACTAAGGCATGCCGATGATCCAGAAGAATGCCAACTTCTTCATGCCACAGCAGAGTTTAACTTCGACGAGGAATTTAGTTGCCTCGGTAACTACATTGCCGATCAAGAGGAACCTGAGGAGTATGAAGAACCGGTCGATGAGGAACAACAAGAAGGTATGCTCGAAAAACCCTCTATTGAACAACCACCAATTCTTGAGTTGAAGCAGTTGCCAGAGCAACTAAAATATGCATACTTAGGAACTGGTAATACATTGCCTGTAATTATTTCTTCTAAGTTACAGCCTGAGCAGGAAAAGAAGCTGATCAAAATGTTGAAGTTACACAAAAAGGCAATAGGGTGGACAATTGCCGACTTGAAGGGAATTAGCCCGGCAGTGTGCATACACAAGATTTTGTTGGAAGATGATCACAAACCTTCAATTGAGGCCCAGAGAAGACTGAATCATGCCATGAAAGGGGTTGTAATGAAAGAAATCATCAAGTGGTTTGACGCCGACATTATATACCTTATCTCTAATAGTACATGGGTAAGTCCGGTACAATGTGTACCGAAAAGGGAGGTATAACGGTGGTAAGTAATGAAAACAATGAACTCATTCTAACCAGGACTGTGACCGGTTGGAGGGTTTGTATGGATTATCGAAAGCTAAATAAAGCCACTAGGAAAGATCACTTCCCATTACCCTTTATTGATCAAATGCTTGACCGTCTTCCAGGTAAACCCTTTTATTGTTTTCTTGATGGTTATTCAGGTTACAATCAAATTGCCATAGCACCAGAAGATCAAGAAAAGACAACCTTCACATGCCCATACGGTACTTATGATTTCTGACAGATGCCGTTCGGATTGTGTAATGCCCCGGCAACCTTCCAAAGATGCATGATGGCACTCTTTTCAGACATGGTCGAAGACTCCCATGAGATCTTCATGGATGATTTTTCTATTTTTGGTAATGACTTCGACAGCTGTCTTGGCAATTTAGAGAGGGTGTTGACAAGATGTGAAGAAACTGATTTAGTCCTCAATTGGGAGAAATGCCATTTTATGGTAGATGAAGGAATAGTGCTCGGCCACAAGATTTCATCCAAGGGAATTGAAGTAGACAAAGCCAAGGTGGACGTGATCGAGAGATTACCCCCACCAAGTTCGGTTAAAGGAATTCGAAGCTTTCTTGGACATGCAGGTTTTTACAGGAGGTTCATTCATAATTTTTCTAAAATCACTAAACCCTTGTGCAATTTGCTTGAACAGGATAAAGTCTTCGATTTTGATGATTCTTGCACCCAAGCATTCGAAACCCTAAAGGAAAAGCTTGCCTCGGCACCCATTGTCGTTCCACCAGATTGGACGCTACCTTTTGAGCTCATGTGTGATGCAAGTGATTTCGCGGTAGGAGCAGTCCTAGGCCAACGCACAGGTAAGACCTTCCATGTGATATACTACGCTAGTAAAACTCTTAATAGTGCTCAAGTGAATTACACAACAACGGAGAAAGAGTTACTAGCTGTAGTTTTCGCATTTGACAAGTTCCGATCCTATTTGATTGGTACAAAGGTAATTGTTCATACAGACCGTTCGGCAATCAAATATCTATTTGCTAAAAAGGATGCCAAACCTCGTTTGATTCGTTGGATATTACTTTTAGAAGAATTTGATATTGAAATTAAGGACAGGAAAGGAACAGAAAATCAAGTGGCCAATCACTTATCACGTTTAGAACGGAATAGGGAGGATGACGCGGATCTAGAGATATACGATGCATTTCCGGATGAACAACTTTTAGTTACCTCGGCAACCATGGACGCGCATGCCTCGGCAACTCTCGACGCCGCAGCAGCCCTTGACGCGCACGCCTCGGCAATACCCTGGTACGCGGATTTAGTTAATTTCCTTGTTTGTGGTATTTTACCTTATGGCATTACTCACCAAGGGAAGAAGCGGTTCCACCATGATGCTGAGCATTACTTTTGGGACGAGCCTCTTTTGTTTAAACAATGTGCAGATTATACGCTGATGTGTCCCTGAAGAAGAGCAACAAAATGTACTCCGGCAATGCCATTATTCACCCTATGGAGGACATTTTGGAGGAACTCGTACCGCGGCCAAAGTTTTGCAAACCGGTTTGTATTGGCCAACATTGTACAAAGATGCCCAAGACTTTTACAAGCAATGTGATCGTTGCCAGAGGATAGGCAATATCTCTAGACGACATGAGATGCCGCTCCAGAACATCATCGAGGTGGAATTGTTCGATGTATGGGGGATCGATTTTATGGGACCTTTCCCATCTTCATTCGGCAACCTCTACATTCTACTTGCCATCGACTACGTGTCTAAATAGGTTGAGGCAGCTGCAGTTCCCAACAACGATTCCAAGACCGTGCAACGATTCTTGCAGAAAAACATATTTACACGGTTTGGGATGCCGAGAGCAATTATCAGTGACGAAGGCAAGCATTTTGACAACAGAATTATTGCCAAGATGTTGCAACGCTTCGGCGTATCACGCAAGATTGCCACGGCATATCACCCACAAACCAACGGGCAAGCAGAAATTTCCAACCGAGAATTGAAGGGTATACTTGAGAAAATTGTAAATCCCTCTAGGAAGGATTGGTCATTAAGACTAGAAGACGCGCTTTGGGCATATCGCACTGCATTCAGAACACCTTTAGGTATGTCCCTCTTCCGACTTGTCTATGGCAAAACATGCCATCTACCGGTGGAAATCGAACACAAGGCATATTGGGCAATCAAGACCGTGAATATGGATTGGGAAAGTGCCGGACAAAAGCGTTTGTTGGACCTCAATGAGATAGAAGAATTTCGTGCACTCGCCTATAACAATGCACGAATCTACAAGGAGAAAACTTAGCAATGGCATGACAAGAAACTATTGCCACGGAAATTTACGCCAGGGCAACTAGTTCTCCTATTCAATTCTCGGCTAAAACTTTTCCTGGGAAAACTGAAATCAAGATGGTCGGGACCATTTGAAGTTGTCAAACCATTCTCCCATGGTGTCGTGATAATCAAGTCCATCACTGACAAACATAATTCAAAGTTAATGGACAAAGATTAAAGCACTACAATGGTGCCCATGTGGAACGTAACAAAGAAGTGGTCAACTTAGGAGATGCATGAGCATGCTCTCCCTTCGATATTTTATTTTTATTTTATTTTTATTATTTTCGATTACTTTTATTTTATTTTATTTTATTTTATTTTAGTTTTTTTTCTTTCGAACTAATTGTTCTTTTATTTCCGATTAGTATTATATTTTTAGGATAGATTTTCTTTTTTTAATCTCTTTAAGTTTAAGAATCCCTTTACACATCTTTATTTTTTTTATTAGTTTATATTTAATTTTAATCCTTATTTGATTTGTCTTTGAATTGTAGGAAAAGAGCTCAAGATAAAGAGGAATTTTAATCCAAGAAGGAAAACATCTTCAACAAGGAAATTAATGGGCTGAATCTAAGGCTTATATAAAGCCTCCAACTTACCCTAATTAAACCCCCCTTGCCGTCACCCTTCCCCTAAACCAAAACCCTTTTTTTTCATCTTCCCCTAATCCCACCCACCATATTTACCACCTATCTTTTCTATAAAACCCATCACCCTTAACCTATTCCTACTTTTTATCTTGCAACTCTTTAGTTTCTTTTATTTTCTTTTATTTGTTTTTACAAAACTCACAACCAAGATCATCCATGGCATCCAAAATTAAATTTTTGGTTCATCCAAGTTCCTCCAAAGAACCAAGATACAAGAAGTTTGCTACACTGGTGGTTCAAGAAAGATTTCACTCCAAGTTTGAAAGCCGGAAGATTTATGAAGAACAAGGCTTTGAATACTCCAACTCTCATCAAGATTTCGGCCTTGAACCATTCATCTTCGAGAGGATTGCACATCAAAAGTGGCAAATCTTTTGCCATCAACCGGAACCGGGCAACATCTCATGGGTAAGAGAATTCTATACTCACTCACCTAACCCAGATAATCCTTATGTTTTTGTTCGTGACAAGGCCATACTCATAAGCCCCGAAAATGTCAACACCTTTTACGGGCTTTACATTGAGAAGGACGAATTAACTCCTACGGAATCATTGTCTGATTTTTCAGATTCGGACGAGTCCTCCATTGCACCAACAAAGACCGCACCAATTGAATCCTCCAAGCGAAAAGCCAATGACATTGATGAAGAGGACGATGAGGACAACCCCGTACGAGGATCGATTCCACCACCGACAATAAGAAAACAACCATCACGTTCAAGCAAGAGAATCAAGACACCGACCAAAAGGAAACTAATCATCCACGATGACGAACTCTCGGAGTAAGTCCTCGTTTGCATTTTATTTTTCTTTAATGCATGCATTGAGGACAATGCCTCACTCGAGTTTGGGGGGGATTGTTATTAGTAGTTACCATGTTTAGTTACATTCATCTTAAGTATTACATTTATGATACATAAATTGCTTGCCATGCCTTTAGTTGGAACAAGAATTGCTTAGATTTGATGAATATCCGATGATGACTTTGCCAATGCACTTAATTGATAGAATTTTTATTCTAGGATAACCATGGAAAAACTTAGAATTTTACTATGATGCTAAATTTGATGAAACATTGTTGTGGTTTGATTGATTTAAGGAATTCTAGTGAACTTAGGTTGATAATTAAACAAATTGGGGGATTAGAATAAAAATTGGATGAATGCTAGAGGTGCCCGAAATTGCTCTAGCATGTGCTAAAAAGTGAATGCTAGAGGTGCCCGAAATTGCTCTAGCATGTGCTAAAAAGTGAATGCTAGAGGTGCCCGAAATTGGCTCTAGCATGTGCTAAAAAATTGATTGCTAGAGGTGCCCGAAACCGGCTCTAGCATGTGCTAAAAAATTGATCGCTAGAGGTGCCCGAAACTAGCTATAGTCGAATAAATTAACTTAAGAAAACTAAAAACAAAACACTAGAGGTGCCCAAAACTGGCTCTAGTTAAAACATGTTAAAAAGAACCCAATGAAGTAATTTGAAAACCTCTTGTTTGCATAGAATCCGAAAAATCAACTTGTACACAACTTCGCACACACTCACAAGCATTATAGTTTGATTCCAAGTAACTCCTAAGTTTTCCGAAAAATGAAAAGCCAATCATACTTTGTGCCCCGGTTCTGAGAATTGAAATCAAGTTCAAAGCTAAGTTTGTGAAAATTGAAGTCTTGGCAGGTAATTATTAGTTTGCATTGCTTGAGGACAAGCAATAGTTCGAGTTTGGGGGTGTAATAAGTGTTCAAAAGTACTATTTTTCTTACCCTTTTTACTCATATTATTGTTAGACTTAGGCTCATATTAGTTGCATAATTATCCATTCATGCATTAGTCCATGTTTCCTTCCATCATTGAGCTTGATTACATAACTTGGTAGTTTTGTGGGAAAAGATGCTGCTTTGGTGTGTTTTGTGTGTATGTGCAGGATCACTTGCCAAAGCAAGGCTAGAGCTAGTTGCCTGGGCAATGCATGAATGAGATGCCGAACTAGTTGCCAGGGCAATGCATGAAGGAGAGGCCGAGCCAGTTGCCAGGGCAATTGTCGACAAAGAATAAGGTGATATGGTAGTCAAAATTGATGACTAGACAAGCCCAAGATGACGTGGAGCAAAGCTAAATCCCAAAGGAATTTGATTTCCATGAAGAGATTAAAGAAGAATTAAATTCCAAGAAGATAGGAGAAGTTCTAGAAGGAATATAATTATAATAAACAATTATATTCTTTAAAGATAATTTAATTCCAACTTAACTTCCTCCTTAAAGAAGGACTTTGACCTAGCCCTATAAATTAGATGCCATATCGTCAACTTCAAAGAGAGCAAGAGGAGAGAATTTTCGACAAGCATCTAGGGCAAGGAAGATTTCGACAAGCTTCATTCTTCATCTTTTTCTTTCTTGTTCAATTAGGTTCATGCTAGGGATTATTTATCTTGTGTTTCTTTGGAACCTAGCCATGAACTAAATCTCTTTGGATATGGTTATTGTGTTTTGTGGTTGTGAGAAACTATTGGATTTTGTTTAGGTAATAAGAGTTTGCACTTTTCATAATCTTATTTTTCGTCCATTTTGTTGGATTCTAAGGCGTGCATGTCTAATTGGACTTTACAGTGGACCCGTTGGAATTTTAACCGAGTAAAAAGTTCTAAAATTGTGGTTAAGCTATATAATCATAATCAAAAACCCATAATCAAATATTTTTAGTCCGTTTTATTGGGCTTTGAGGCGTGCTTGTCTAAATGGGCTTTATAGTGGTCCCGTTAGAATTTTAACCGAGTAAAAAGTTCTAAAATTGAGGATAAGTTGTATAATCATGTTCAAAAGCCCATAACTAAATATTTTAATTCCTAAATTTTGATTTAATCTTATTTTTCGGTGATTTTGCTGGTTTTTAAGACATGCATGTCTAAATGGGCTTTATAGTGGACTCGTTGGAATTTTAACCGAGTAAAAAGTTCTAAAATTGAGATTAAGATATATAATCATAATCAAAAGCCCGTAATAAAATATTTCAACTCATGAAATTTTATTTAATCTTACTTTTCGTCGTTTAGTTCGGGTTATAGGCGTACTTGTCTAAATGGGCTTTGTGGTGGACCCGTTGGAATTTTAACAGAGTAAAAAGTTATGAAAATGAGGTTAAACTATATAATCATTTTCAAAAGCCAATAATCAAATATTTTAACTCAAAAAATTTGATTTAATCCTATTTTGTGACTGTTTTGTTGGCTTTACGGGTGCATGTCTAAATGGGCTTTACAGTGGACCCGTTTGAAATTTAACCGAGTAAATTTTTTTAAAAATGATGTTAAGCTATATAATCATGTTAAAAAACCCATACATAAATATTTTAATTCATAAAATGTGATTTAATCTTGGTTTTCGATCGTTTTGTTGGGGTTTAGGGCGTGCATGCTAAATGGTCTTTATAGTGGAACGTTAGAATTTTAAACGAGTAAAAAGTTCTAAAATTGAGGTTAAGCTGTATAACCATAATCAAATATTTTAACTCATAAAATTTATTTAATCATATTTTGTTGTCATTTTGTTGGGTTCAAGGTGTGCATGTTTAAATGGTCTTTACAGTGGGCCCGTTGGAATTTTAACCGAGTAAATTTTTTTGAAAATGAGTTTAAGCTATATAATCATGTTCAAAAGCCCATAAATAAATATTTTAAGTCATAAAATGTGTTTTAATCATATTTTTCGGCCGTTTTGTTGTGGTTAAGGCGTGCATGTCTAAATGAGCTTTACAATGGACCCGTTGGAATTTTAACCGAGTAAAAAGTTCTAAAATTAAGGTTAAACTATATAATCATTTTCAAAAGCCCATAACTAAATATTTTAATTCATAATATTTGATTTAATATTATTTTACGGTCATTTTTGTGGTTTAGGGCATCGTGCATGTCTAAATGGGCTTTATTGTGGACCCATTGGAATTTTAACATAGTAAAAAGTTCTAAAATTGAGGTTAAGCTATACAATAATTATCAAAATCCCATAATCAAATATTATAACACATAAAATTTGATTTAATCTTATTTTGTGGGCGTTTTGTTGGGTTTAAGGCGTGCATGTTTAAACGGGCTTTACAGTGGACCCGTTGGAATTTTAACCGAGTTTAAATTTCTAAAAATGAGATTAAGCTATATAATCATGTTCAAAAGCCCATTACTAAATATTTTAAGTCATAAAATGTGATTTAATCTTATTTTTTGTCCGTTTTGTTGGGGTTCAAGGCATGCATGTCTAATGGGCTTTACAGTGGGCCCATTGGAATTTAAACCTAGTAAAAAGTTCTAAAACTGAGGTTAAGCTGTATAATCAAGTCCAAAAGCCTATAACTAAATATTTTAATTCGTAAAATTAGATTTAATCTTATTTTGCGGCCAATTTGTTGGGTTTTAATGTGTGAATATCTAAATGGGCTTTATAGTGGAACCGTTGGAATTTTAACCTAGTAAAAATTTCTAAAAATGAGGATAAGCTATATGATCATGTTCAAAAACCCATAACTAAATATTTTAATTCATAAAATATGATTTAATCTTATTTTATTTTCGTTTTGTTGGGTTTAAGGCGTGCATGTCTAATTGGGCATTATAGTGGACCCGTTCAAATTTTAACAGAGTAAAAAATTCTAAAATTGAGGTAAATCTGTATAATCATGTTCAAAAGCCTATAACTAAATATTTTAACTCATAAAATGTGATTTAATCTTATTTTTTGGCCATTTTGTTGGGTTTTAACGCGTGAATGTCTAAATGGGCTTTACAATGGACCCGTTGGAATTTTAACCAAGTAAAAAGTTCTAAAATTGACGTTAAGCTATATAATCATAATCAAAAGCCTATAATAAAATATTTTAACTCATAAAATTTTATTTAATCTTATTTTGAGGCCATTTTGTTGGGTTTTAAGGCGTGCATGTCTAAATAAGCTTTTTAGTGGATCCGTTGAAATTTTAACCGAGTAGAAATTTCTGAAAATGAGGTTAAGCTTTATAATCATGTTCAAAATCCCATAAATAAATATTTTAAATAATAAAATTTTCATTTAATCTTATTTTGCGGCCATTTTGTTGGGGTTTAAAGCGTGCATGTCTAAATAGGCTTCACGGTGGACCCATTGAAATTTTAACCGAGTAAAAAGTTCTAAAATTGAGATTAAGCTGTATAATCATATTCAAAAGCTCATAACTAAATATTTCAATTCATAAAACTAGATTGAATCTTATTTTGCGGCCATTTTGTTGGGTTTTAAGGCGTGCATGTCTATTTGGGCAGTACAACGGACCCGTTGGAATTTTAACCGAGTAAAAATTTTTGAAAATGAGTTTAAGCTATATAATCATATTTAAAATACCATAAATAAATATTTTAACTTATAAAATTTAATTCAATCATATTTTGCAGCCATTTTGTTGGGGTTTAAGGCGTGCATGTTTAAGTGGGCTTTATAGAGTAATCGTTGAAATTTTAACTAAGTAAAAAGTTCTAAAATTGAGGTTAAGCTGTATAATCAGGTTCAAAAGCCCATAACTAAATATTATAATTCATAAAATTTGATTTAATCTTATTTTGCGGCCATAATCAAATATTTTAACTCGTAAAATTTGATTTAATCTTATTTTGTGGTCGTTTTGTTGGGTTTAAGGAGTGCATGTTTAAATGGGCTTTATAGTGGACGTTTTGGAAAGGTTTTGAAATTTATGTTAAGCTATATAATCATGTTTGACTGCCAATAAATAGATATTTAAAGTCATAAATTGTAATTTAATCTTATTTTTTGGACGTTTTGTTGGGGTTTAAGGCGTGCATATCTAAATGGGCTTTATAGTGGATCCGTTGGAATTTTAATCGAGTAAAAAGTTCTAAAATTGATCTTAAGCTATATAATCATGTTCAAAACCCCATAAATAAATATTTAATTTATAAAATTTGATTTAATCTTATTTTGTGCTCGTTTTGTTGGGTTTTAAGGTGTGCATGTCTAAATGAGCTTTATACTGGACCTGTTGTTATTTTAACTGAGTAAAAATTTCAAAAAATGAGTTTAAGCTATATAATCATGTTCAAAAACACATAAATAAATATTTTAATTCATAAAATGTGATTAGATCATATTTTTTCGTTTGTTTTGTTAGGGTTTTAGGCGTGCTTGTCTAAATGCGCGATATAGTGGACCCGTTGGAATTTTAACCTAGTAAAAATTTCTGAAAATGCGATTAAGCTATATAATCATGTTAAAAAGCCCATAAATAAATATTTTAAGTCATAAAATGAGATTTAATCTTATTTTTTGGCCGTTTTGTTGGGGTTTAAGGCGTGTATGTCTAAATGGGCTTTACATTGGACAGTTGGAATTTTAACCGAGTAAAAAGTTCTAAAATTGAGGTTAAGCTGTATAATCAAGCTCATCTTATTTTTCGGCCGTTTTGTTGGGGTTTAAGGCGTGTATGTCTAAATGGGCTTTACATTGGACCCGTTGGAATTTTAACCGAGTAAAAAGTTCTAAAATTGAGGTTAAGCTGTATAATCAAGCTCAAAAGACCATAACTAAATATTTTCATTCATAAAGTTTGATTTATTCTTATTTTGCTGCTATTTGGTTGGGTTTTAAGGCGTGCATATCTAAATGGCTTTATTGGGGACCCGTTGGAATTTTAACCTAGTAAAAATATCTAAAAATGAGGTTAAGCTATATAATCGTGTTCAAAAACCCATAAATAAATATTTTAATTCATAATATATGATTTAATCTTATTTTTCGTCCATTTTGTTAGGGTTTAAGGTGTGCATGTCTAAATGGGCTTTATAGGGGACACGTTGGAATTTTAACAGTGTAAAAATTTCTGAAAATGAGGTTAAGCTATATAATCATGTTCAAAAGCTCATAACTAAATATTTTAAGTCTTAAAATTTGATTTAATTTTATTTTGCGCCCATTTTGTTGGGTTTTAAGGCGTGCATGCCTAAATGGGCTTTAAAGTGGACCCGTTGAAATTTTAACCGAGTAATAAATTTTAAAATTGAGTTTAAGCTATATAATCATGTTCAAGAGCCCATAATCAAATATTTTAACTCATAAATGGGCTTTAAAGTGGACACGTTGAAATTTTAACCGAGTAAAAAGTTCTAAATTTGAGGTTAAGATATATAATCATATTCAAGGGCCCATAATCAAATATTTTAACTCATAAAAATTGATTTCGTCATATTTTTCGGCCGTTTTGTTGGGGTTTAAGGCGTGCACGTCAAATGGGCTTTATAGTGGGCCTGTTGGAATTTTAACTGAGTAAAAAGTTCTTAAATTGAGGTTAAGCTATATAATCGTATTCAAAAGCCCATAATCAAATATTTTAACTCATAAAATTTGATTTAATCATATTTTGAAGCTATTTTGTTGGGTTTAAGGCATGCATGTCTAAATGGGCTGACATTGGACCCGTTGGAATTTGAACCGAGTAAAAATTTCTAAAAATGAAGTTAACCTATATAATCATGTTCAAAATCCCATAGATAAATATTTTAATTCAAAAATTTTGATTTAATCTTATTTTGCGGCTATTTTGTTGGGTTTTAAGGAGTGCATGTCTAAATGGGTTTTACAGTGGACCCGTTGGAATCTTAGCCGAGTACAAATTTTTAAAAATGAGGTTAATCTATACAATCATGTTCAAAAGCCCATAAATAAATATTTTAATTCATAAAAATTTGATTTATTCTTATTTTGCAGCCATTTTGCTGGGTTTAAGGCGAGCTTGTCTAAATGGGCTTTATAGTGGACTCGTTGGAATTTTAACCGAGTAAAAAGTTCTAAAAATGAAGTTAAGCTATATAATCATGTTCAAAATCACATAACTAAATATTTTAATTCAAAACTTTTAATTTAATCTTATTTTAATTCAAAAACCCATAAATAAATATTTTAAGTCAAAATGTGATATAATCTTATTTTTTGGCCTCTTTGTTGGAATTTTAACCGAGTAAAAAGTTTTAAAATAGAGGTTATGATATATAATCATATTCAAAAGCCCATAATCAAATATTTTAACTAATAACATTTGATTTAATCTTATTTTATGGCCATTTTGTTGGGATTAAGGTGTGCATGTCTAAATGGGCTTTACAGTGGACCCGTTGGAATTTTAACTAAGTAAAAAATTTTGACAATGAAGTTAAGCTATATAATCATGTTCAAAAACCCAAAACTAAATATTTTAATTCATAAAATATGATTTAATCTTACTTATCTTTTGTTTTGTTGGGGTTTAAGGCGTGCATGTCTAAATGGGCATTACAGTGGACCCGTTAGAATTTTAACCGAGTAAAAAAATTTGACAATGAAGTTAAGCTATATAATCATGTTCAAAAACCCAAAACTAAATATTTTAATTCATAAAATATGATTTTATCTTATTTTTCTTTTGTTTTGTTGCGGTTTAAGGCGTGCATGTCTCAATGGGCATTACAGTGGACCCGTTGGAATTTTAACCGAGTAAAAAAATTTAAAATTGAGGTTAAGCTATATAATCATGTTCAAAAGCGTATAACTAAATATTTTAAGTCATAAAATGTGATATAATCTTATTTTTTGACCATTTTGTTGGGTTCTAAGGCGTGCATGTCTAAATGAGCTCTACAGTGGACCCGTTGGAAATTTAACCGAGTAAAAAGTTCTAAAATTGAGGTTAAGCTATATAATCATGATCAAAAGCTCATAATAAAATATTTTAACTCAGACAAGTTTATTTAATCTTATTTTTAGTCCATTTTATTAGGGTTTAAGGCGTGCTTGTCTAAATGGGCTTTATAGTGGTCCCGTTGGAATTTTAACCGAGTAAAAAGTTCTAAAATTGAGGTTAAGTTGTATAATCATGTTCAAAAGCCCAAAACTAAATATTTTAATTCCTAAATTTTGATTAAATCTTATTTTGCGGTCATTTTGTTGGTTTCTAGGACGTGCATACGTAAATGGATTTTATAGTGGACCCGTTGGAATTTTAACCGAGAAAAAAGTTCTAAAATTGAGATTAAGATATATAATCATAATCAAAAGCCCATAATAAAATATTTCAGCTCATGAAATTTTATTTAATCTTATTTTTCATCCGTTTAGTTCGGGTTTAAGGCGTGCTTGTCTAAATGAGCTTTAAACACGTTGAAATTTTAAACAGAGTAAAAAAAATTTAAAAAAGAGGTTAAGCTATGTAATAATTTTCAAAAGCCAACAATCAAATATTTTAACTCAAAAAATATTTTGTGAAATTTTGGGGTTTACGGGTGCATGTCTAAATGGGCTTAAAAGAGACCATAAATTTAAATAAATTTTTTAAAAATGAGTTTAAGCTTAATAATCAATCAAAATAACCATACATAAATATTTTAATTCATAAAATGTGATTTAATCTTATTTTTTGGCATTTGTTTAAATTTAAACTGCATTTCTAAATGGGCTTTATAGTTGAAATTTTAACCGAGTAAAAAGTTCTAAAATTGAGGTTAAGCTATATAATCACAATCAAAATCCCATAATCAAATATTTTAAACTCATAAAATTTATTTTAATCTTATTTTGTTGTAATTTTGTTGGGTTTTTAAGGCTTGGATGTTTAAATGGGCTTTATAAAATTGGACCCGTAGAATTTTAAATGGGCTTTATAAAAATTTTTAAAAATGAGTTTTAAGCTATATAATCATGTTCAAAAATGACCCATAAATAAAT
Source organism: Hibiscus mutabilis (assembly GCA_019671005.1). NCBI lineage: Eukaryota > Viridiplantae > Streptophyta > Magnoliopsida > Malvales > Malvaceae > Hibiscus > Hibiscus mutabilis. The sequence goes on along the minus strand of JAGYYJ010000785.1, from coordinate 57,960 downwards.
ATTTTAAGTCATAAAATGTGATTTAATCTTATTTTTTGGACCGTTTTGTTGGGGTTTAAGGCATGTATGTCTAAATGGGCTTTATAATGGACCCGTTGGAATTTTAACCGAGTAAAAAAAGTTCTAAAATTGAGGTTAAAATGTATAATCATTTTTAAAAATCCCATAACTAAATATTTTAATTCATAAAATTTGATTTAATCTTATTTTGTGGTCATTTTTGTTGGGTTTTTAAGGCATGTGCATGTCTAAATGGGCTTTATAATGGACCCATTGGAATTTTAACCGAGTAAAAAGTTCTAAAAATGAGAGTTTAAGCTATATAATCATTTCAAAAACCCATAAATAAATATTTTAATTCATAAAATTTGATTTAATCTTATTTTTAGCCATTTTTTGTTGGGTTTTAAGGCGTGCATGTCTAAATGGGCTTTATAGTGGACCCGTTGAAATTTTAACCTAGAGTAAAAAGTTCTAAAATTAATGTTAAGATATATAATCATAATAAAAGCCCATAATCAAATATTTTAACTCAAAAATTTTATTTAATCTTATTTTTCGTCCCATTTTGTTGGGTTTAAGGCGTGCTTGTCTAAATGGGCTTTATAGTGGACTCGTTGGAAATTTAACCTAGTAAAAAAAAAATGAAAAGCCCATCTATATAATCATACTTCAAAATCAAATAAAAAAATATTTTAAAATGTCAAAAAATTTGATTTAATCTTATTTTAATTCAAAAAAAAGTTTTAAAAAATTATATTTTAAGTCAAAAAATGGGATTAATTTTATTTTTTGGGTCTAAATGGGCTTACTGAAATTTAATTTTAACCGAAAAAAGTTTTAAAATTGAGGTTAAGCTATATAATCATATTCAAAAGCCCATAATCAAATATTTTAATTCATAAAATTTGATTTAATCTTATTTTTTGGCCATTTTGTTGGGTTTTAAGTATGCATGTCTAAATGGGCTTTATTTAAGGGACCCGTTGAAATTTTAACCTAGTAAAAATTTCTAAAAATGAGGTTAAGCTATATAATCATGTTCAAAAACCCATAAATAAATATTTTAATTCATAAAATATGATTTAATCTTATTTTTTTTGTTTTTGTTGGGGTTTAAGGTGTGCATGTCTAAATGGGCTTTATAGTGGACCCGTTGGAATTTTAACCGAGTAAAAAAATTTAAAAATTGAGGTTAAGCTATATAATCATGTTCAAAAGCCCATAACTAAATATTTTAAGTCATAAAATTTTATTTAATCTTATTTTTATGTTTTATTTTGTTGGGTTTTAAAGCGTGCATGTCTAAATGGGCTTTATAAGTGGACCCGTTGAAAATTTTAACCGAGTAAAAAGTTCTAAAATTGAGTTTAAGCTATATAATCATGTTCAAAAGCCCATAATAAAATATTTTAACTCATAAAATTTTATTTAATCTTATTTTTTAGTTTTTTTTTGGGGTTTAAGGCGTGCATGTCTAAATGGGCTTTATAGTGGACCCGTTGGAATTTTAACAGTAAAAAGTTCTAAAATTGAGGTTAAGATATATAATCATATTCAAAAGCCCATAATCAAATATTTTAACTCATAAAATTTTGATTTAATCTTATTTTTCGGTCATTTTTGTTGGTTTTGTTGGGGTTTTAAGGCGTGCATGTCTAAATGGGCTTTATAATAATGGACCCGTTGGAATTTTAAATTAAAATATTTTTAAAAAGTTCTTAAATTGAGGTTAAGCTATATAATCATAACAAAAAAAGCCATAATAAATATTTTAACTCATAAAATTTGATTTAATCTTATTTTTTGATTTATTTTTTGTTTGGGTTTAAGGCATGCATGTCTAAATGGGCTTTACATTGGACCCGTTGGAATTTTAACCAAGTAAAAATTTCTAAAAATTGAGGTTAAGCTATATAATCATGTTCAAAAAATCCCATAACTAAATATTTTAATTCAAAAAATTTGATTTAATCTTATTTTTTTAGACTTTTTGTTGGGTTTTAATTTTAGAACTTTTTATGTCTAAATGGGTTTTATAAAGTGGACCAAGCTTGAATTTTAACCGAAATAAGTAAAAATTTTAAAAATGAGGTTAAGCTCTATATAATCATGTTCAAAAGCCCATAAATAAATATTTTAATTCATAAAATTTTGATTTAATCTTATTTTTAAAATATTTAGTTATTTTGTTGGGGTTTAAGGCGTTACTTGTCTAAATGGGCTTTATAGTGGACCCAACAAAATGGAATTTTAAAATAAGAGTAAAAAATTTCTAAAAATGAGGTTAAGTTATATAATCATGTTCAAAATCACATAACTAAATATTTTAATTCAAAAATTTTTATTTAATCTTATTTTAATTCAAAAACCCATTTTAAATATTTTTAAGTCAAAAATGTGATATAATCTTATTTTTTGGCCTTTTTGTTGGAATTTTAACCGAGTAAAAAGTTTTAAAAAATTGAGGTTAAAATTATATATAATCATATTCAAAAGCCCATAATCAAATATTTTAACTCATAAATTTGATTTAATCTTATTTTTTGTCCATTTTGTTGGGTTTAAGGTGTGCATGTCTAAATGGGCTTTATAGTGGAACTCATGTTGAATTTTAACTAAGTAAAAAATTTTGAAATGAAGTTAAGCTATATAATCATGTTCAAAAATATTTTACCAAAACTAAATATTTTAATTCATAAAATAAATGATTTAATCTTATTTTTCTTTTTGTTTTGTTGGGGTTTAAAAGAGGTTATGCTATATAATCATATCTAAATGGGCAAATATTTTAACTAATACCCGATTTAAATTTTAACCATTTTGAGTAAAAAATTTTAAATGAAAATGAAGTTAAGCTATAAATCATGTTCAAAAACCCAAAACTAAATATTTTAATTCATAAAATAAGATTTAATCTTATTTTTCTTTTGTTTTGTTGGGGTTTAAAAGGCGTGCATGTCTAAATGGGCATTACAAAGGGACCCGTTGAATTTTAACCGAGTAAAAAAATTTAAAATTGAGGTTAAGCTATATAATCATGTTCAAAAAGCCTATAACTAAATATTTTAAGTCATAAAATGTGATATAATCTTATTTTTTGTCCATTTTTTTGGGTTCTAAGGCATGCATGTCTAAATGAGCTTTAAAAGGGACCCGTTGGAAATTTAACCGAATTTAACCGTAAAAAGTTCTAAAATTGAGGTTAAGCTATATAATCATGATCAAAAGCTCATAATAAAATATTTTAACTCAGACAATTTTGTTTAATCTTATTTTTAGTTCGTTTTATTAGGGTTTAAGGCATGCTTGTCTAAATGGGCTTTAAAGTGGTCCCATTGGAATTTTAACAGAGTAAAAAGTTCTAAAATTGAGATTAAGTTGTATAATCATGTTCAAAAGCCCATAACTAAATATTTTAATTCCTAAATTTTGATTAAATCTTATTTTGCGGTCATTTTGTTGGTTTTTAGGACGTGCATGCGTAAATGGGCTTTATAGTGGACCCGTTGGAATTTTAACCGAGAAAAAGCTATAAAATTGAGATTAAGACATATAATCATAATCAAAAACCCATAATAAAATATTTCAACTCATGAAATTTTATTTAATCTTATTTTTCGTCCGTTTAGTTCGGGTTATAGGCGTGCTTGTCTAAATGAGCTTTGTGGTGAACACGTTGGAATTTTAACAAGGTAAAAATTTCTAAAAAAGAGGTTAAGCTATGTAATAATTTTCAAAAGCCAATAATCAAATATTTTAACTCAAAAAATTTTATGAGTTAAAATCTTTGATTTTGTGGATTTTATAATGATTATTAGCTTTCAATTTTAAAACTTTTTTTTTTAAATTCAAATCATGTCTAAAAAGGCATTTAATATAAACGACCCGTTGGAATTTTAAATCAGATATTATGAATTAAAATTTTTTAAAAAAAATGATTATACATTTTAACCTAATTTTATAATCATGTCAAAATAACCATATTATATTTAGAATATAAATAAACGTTTTTAATTCATAAAATTAAAATATTTAATCTTATTTTTTAATTTAAACTTTGTCATTTTGGGGTTTTAAATTCAAACATTTCTAAATGGGCTTTATTTAAACAACCAAGGAATTTTAACCCAACAAAAAGTTCTAAAATTGAATTTAAGCTATATAATCATTATCAAAATCCCATAATCAAATATTTTAAACTCATAAAAATTTATTTAATCTTATTTTTTTGTTTAGACATGTTGGGTTCAAAAAATGGATGTTTAAATGGGGTTTATGAATTAAAATATTTAGTTATGGACCCGTTAAAATTTTAACAGTTTAAAAAATTTTAAAAAATGAGTTTAAATTCTATATAATCATGTTTAAAAGCCCACAACTAAATATTTTAAGTCATAAAATGTGATTTAATCTTTATTTTTAGACCGTTTTTATTGGGATTAAACATGTTTGTCTAAATGGGCTTTACAATGGACCCATTTGGAATTTTAACCGTAAAAAGTTCTAAAATTGAGGTTAAAATGTATAATCATTTTTAAAAGCCCATATAACTAAATATTTTAATTCATAATATTTGATTTAATATTATTTTTTGTTGGTCATTTTTTGGGGTTTTATTATGTGCATATCTAAAAATGGGCTTTATAGTGGACCCATTTAATTTTAAACCGAGTAAAAAGTTCTAAAAAATGAGGTTAAGCTATATAATCAAGATTAAATCACATTTTATGAATTAAATTTATGTTTGGTAATGATTATATAGCTATATTTTAACTCAATAAAATTTTAGATTTAATCTTATTTAATCTTATTTTTTGCGCCATTTTGTTGGGGTTTTAAGGCGTGCATGTCTAAATGGGCTTTATAGTGGACCCGTTGAAATTTTAACCGAGTAAAAAGTTCTAAAATTAATGTTAAGATATATAATCATAATAAAAAAAGCCCATAATCAAATATTTCAACTCATAAAATTTGGTTTAATCTTATTTTTTTTTGTCCGTTTTGTTGGGTTTTTAAGGCGAGCTTGTCTAAATGGGCTTTATAGTGGACTCGTTGGAATTTTAAACCTAGTAAAAAGTTCTAAAAAAGTGAAGTTAAGCTATATAATCATGTTCAAAATCACATAAATAAATATTTTACTTCAAAAATTTTGATTTAATCTTATTTTAATTCAAAAACCCATAAATAAATATTTTAAGTCATAAAATGTGATACAATCTTATTTTTTGGCCGCTTTGTTGGAATTTTAACCGAGTAAAAAGTTTTGAAAGAGGTTATGCTATATAATCATATTCAAAAGCCCATAATCAAATATTTTAACTAATAACATTTGATTTAATCTTATTTTGTGGCCATTTTGTTGGGATTAAGGTGTGCATGTCTAAATGGGCTTTACAGTGGACCCGTTGGAATTTTAACTAAGTAAAAAATTTTGACAATGAAGTTAAGCTATATAATCATGTTCAAAAAACCCAAAACTAAATATTTTAATTCATAAAATATGATTTAATCTTATTTTTTTTTTTGTTTTGTTGGGGTTTTTAAAAGCGTGTGCATGTCTAAATGGGCATTACAGTGGACCCGTTGGAATTTTAACCGAGTAAAAAAATTTAAAACTGAGGTTAAGCTGTATAATCATGTTCAAAAGCCTATAACTAAATATTTTAAGTCATAAAATGTGATATAATCTTATTTTTCGTCCATTTTGTTGGGTTCTAAGGTGTGCATGTCTAAATGAGCTTTACAGTGGACCCGTTGGAAATTTAACCGAGTAAAAAATTCTAAAATTGAGGTTAAGCTATATAATTATGATCAAAAGCTCATAATAAAATATTTTAACTCAGACAATTTTGTTTAATCTTATTTTTAGTTCGTTTTATTAGGGTTTAAGGCATGCTTGTCTAAATGGGCTTTAAAGTGGTCCCATTGGAATTTTAACCGAGTAAAAAGTTCTAAAATTGAGATTAAGTTGTATAATCATGTTCAAAAGCTCATAACTAAATATTTTAATTCCTAAATTTTGATTAAATCTTATTTTGCGGTCATTTTGTTGGTTTTTAGGACGTGCATGCGTAAATGGCCTTTACAGTGGATCCGTTGGAATTTTAACCGAGAAAAAAAGTTCTAAAATTGAGATTAAGATATATAATCATAATCAAAAGCCCATAATAAAATATTTTAACTCCTGAAATTTTATTTGATCTTATTTTTCGTCCGTTTAGTTCGGGTTATAGGCATGCTTGTCTAAATGGGATTTGTGGTGAACACGTTAGAATTTTAACAGAGTAAAAATTTATAAAAATGAGGTTAAGCTATGTAATAATTTTCAAAAGCCAATAATAAAATATTTTAACTCAAAAAATTTGATTTAATCTTATTTTGTGATTGTTTTGTTGGGTTTACGGGTGCATGTCTAAATGGGCTTGACAGTGGACCCGTTTGAATTTAACCGAGTAAAATTTTTTAAAAATGATGTTAAGCTATATAATCATATCAAAATAACCATACATAAATATTTTAATTCATAAAATGTGATTTAATCTTATTCTTCGGTCATTTTGTTGAGGTTTGGGCGTGCATGTCTAAATGGACTTTACAGTGGAACCGTTATAATTTTAACCGAGTAAAAGTTCTAAAATTGAGGTTAAGCTATATAACCATAATCAAAATCCCATAATCAAATATTTTAACTCATAAAATTTATTTAATCTTATTTTGTTGTCGTTTTGTTGGGTTCAAGGCTTGGATGTTTAAATTGGCTTTACAGTGGACCCGTTAGAATTTTAACCGAGTAAAAATTTCTGAAAATGCGTTTAAGCTATATAATCATGTTCAAAAGCCCCTAAATAAATATTTTAAGTCATAAAATGTTATTTAATCTAATTTTTAGACCATTTTGTTGGGGTTAAGGCGTGTATGTCTAAATGGGCTTTACAATGGACCCGTTGGAATTTTAACCGAGTAAAAAGTTCTAAAATTGAGGTTAAACTGTATAATCATTTTTAAAAGCCCATAACTAAATATTTTAATTCATAATATTTGATTTAATATTATTTTGAGGTCATTTTTGGGGTTTAAGTAGTGCATGTCTAAATGGGCTTTATAGTGGACCCGTTGGAATTTAAACCGAGTAAAAAGTTCTAAAATTGAGGTTAAGCTATATAATCATTATAAAAATCCCGTAATCAAATATTTTAACTCATAAAATTTGATTTAATCTTATTTTGCGGCCATTTTGTTGGGGTTTTAAGGCGTGCATGTCTAAATGGGCTTTATAGTGGACCCGTTGAAATTTTAACCAAGTAAAATATTCTAAAATTAATGTTAAGATATATAATCATAATAAAAATCCCATAATCAAATATTTCAACTCATAAAATTTGATTTAATCTTATTTTTTGTCCGTTTTGTTGGGTTTAAGGCGAGCTTGTCTAAATGGGCTTTATAGTGAACTCGTTGGAATTTGAACCGAGTAAAAAGTTCTAAAAATGAAGTTAAGCTATATAACCGTTTTCAAAATTACATAACTAAATATTTTACTTCAAAAAATTTGATTTAATCTTATTTTAATTCAAAAACCCATAAATAAATATTTTAAGTTATAAAATGTGATACAATCTTATTTTTTGGCCGCTTTGTTGGAATTTTAACCGAGTAAAAATTTTGAAAGAGGTTATGCTATATAATCATATTCAAAATCCCATAATCAAATATTTTAACTAATAACATTTGATTTAATCTTATTTTGTGGCCATTTTGTTGAGATTAAGGTGTGCATGTCTAAATGGGCTTTACAGTGGACCCGTTGGAATTTTAACTGAGTAAAAAATTTTGACAATGAAGTTAAGCTATATAATCATGTTCAAAAACCCAAAACTAAATATTTTAATTCATAAAATATGATTTAATCTTATTTTTCTTTTGTTTTGTTGGGGTTTAAGACGTGCATGTCTAAATGGGCATTACAGTGGACCCGTTGGAATTTTAACCGAGTAAAAAAATTTAAAACTGAGGTTAAGCTGTATAATCATGTTCAAAAGCCTATAAATAAATATTTTAAGTCATAAAATGTGATATAATCTTATTTTTCGTCCATTTTGTTGGGTTCTAAGGCGTGCATGTCTAAATGAGCTTTATAGTGGACCCGTTGGAAATTTAACCGAGTAAAAAGTTCTAAAATTGAGGTTAAGCTATATAATCATGATCAAAAGCTCATAATAAAATATTTTAACTCAGACAATTTTATTTAATCTTATTTTTAGTTCGTTTTATTAGGGTTTAAGGCATGCTTGTCTAAATGGGCTTTAAAGTGGTCCCATTGGAATTTTAACCGAGTAAAAAGTTCTAAAATTGAGGTTAAGTTGTATAATCATGTTCAAAAGCCCATAACTAAATATTTTAATTCCTAAATTTTGATTAAATCTTATTTTGCGGTCATTTTGTTGGTTTTTAGGACGTGCATGCGTAAATGGCCTTTATAGTGGATCCGTTGGAATTTTAACCGAGAAAAAAGTTCTAAAATTGAGATTAAGATATATAATCATAATCAAAAGCCAATAATAAAATATTTTAACTCCTGAAATTTTATTTAATCTTATTTTTCGTCCGTTTAGTTCGGGTTATAGGCATGCTTGTCTAAATGGGATTTGTGGTGAACACGTTGGAATTTTAACAGAGTAAAAATTTCTGAAAATGATGTTAAGCTATGTAATAATTTTCAAAATCCAATAATCAAATATTTTAACTCAAAAAATTTGATTTAATCTTATTTTGTGACAGTTTTGTTGGGTTTACTGGTGCATGTCTAAATGGGCTTGACAGTAGACCCGTTGGAATTTAATCGAGTAAAATTTTTTAAAAATGATGTTAAGCTATATAATCATATCAAAATAACCATACATAAATATTTTAATTCATAAAATGTGATTTAATCTTATTCTTCGGTCGTTTTGTTGGGGTTTGGGCGTGCATGTCTAAATGGACTTTATAGTGGAACCGTTAGAATTTTAACCGAGTAAAAGTTCTAAAATTGAGGTTAAGCTATATAATCATTATCAGAATCCCATAATCAAATATTTTAACTCATAAAATTTGATTTAATCTTATTTTGCGGCCATTTTGTTGGGGTTTAAGGCTTGCATGTCTAAATGGGCTTTATAGTAACCCGTTGAAATTTTAACCAAGTAAAAAGTTCTAAAATTAATGTTCAGATATATAATCATAATCAAAAGCCCATAATCAAATATTTCAACTCATAAAATTTGATTTAATCTTATTTTTCGTCCGTTTTGTTGGGTTTAAGGCAAGCTTGTCTAAATGGGCTTTATAGTGGACCCATTGGAATTTTAACCGAGTAAAAAGTTCTAAAAATGAAGTTAAGCTATATAATCATGTTCAAAATCACATAACTAAATATTTTACTTCAAAAATTTTGATTTAATCTTATTTTAATTCAAAAACCCATAAATAAATATTTTAAGTCATAAAATGTGATATAATCTTATTTTTTGGCCGCTTTGTTGGAATTTTAACCGAGTAAAAAGTTTTGAAAGAGGTTATGCTATATAATCATATTCAAAAGCCCATAATCAAATATTTTAACTCATAACATTTGATTTAATCTTATTTTGTGGCCATTTTGTTGGGATTAAGGTGTGCATGTCTAAATGGGCTTTACAGTGGACCCGTTGGAATTTTAACCGAATAAAAAATTTTGACAATGAAGTTAAGCTATATAATCATGTTCAAAATCCCAAAAGTAAATATTTTAATTCATAAAATATGATTTAATCTAATTTTTCTTTTGTTTTGTTGGGGTTTAAGGCGTGCATGTCTAAATGGGCATTATAAAGGGACCCGTTAAATTTTTACCGAGTAAAAAAAATTTAAAATTGAGGTTAAGCTGTATAATCATGTTCAAAAGCCTATAACTAAATATTTTAAGTCATAAAATGTGATATAATCTTATTTTTCGGCCATTTTGTTGGGTTCTAAGGCGTGCATGTCTAAATGAGCTTTACAGTGGACCCGTTGGAAATTTAACCGAGTAAAAAGTTCTAAAATTGAGGTTAAGCTATATAATCATGATCAAAAGCTCATAATAAAATATTTTAACTCAGACAATTTTATTTAATCTTATTTTTAGTTTGTTTTATTAGGGTTTAAGGCGTGCTTGTCTAAATGGGCTTTATAGTGGTCCCGTTGGAATTTTAACCGAGTAAAAAGTTCTAAAATTGAGGTTAAGTTGTATAATCATGTTCAAAAGCCCATAAATAAATATTTTAATTCCTAAATTTTGATTTAATCTTATTTTGCGGTCATTTTGTTGGTTTTTAGGACGTGCATGCGTAAATGGGCTTTACAGTGGACCCGTTGGAATTTTAACCGAGAAAAAAGTTCTAAAATTGAGATTAAGATATATAATCATAATCAAAAGCCCATAATAAAATATTTCAACTCATGAAATTTTATTTAATCTTATTTTTCGTCCGTTTAGTTCGGGTTATAGGCGTGCTTGTCTAAATGGGCTTTGTGGTGAACACGTTGGAATTTTAACAGAGTAAAAATTTCTGAAAATGAGGTTAAGCTATGTAATAATTTTCAAAAGCCAATAATCAAATATTTTAACTCAAAAAATTTGATTTAATCTTATTTTGTGACAGTTTTGTTGGGTTTACGGGTGCATGTCTAAATGGGCTTGACAGTGGACCCGTTGGAATTTAACCGAGTAAAATTTTTTAAAAATGATGTTAAGCTATATAATCATGTCAAAATAACCATACATAAATATTTTAATTCATAAAATGTGATTTAATCTTATTCTTCGGTCGTTTTGTTGGGGTTTTGGGCGTGCATGTCTAAATGGGCTTTACAGTGGAACCGTTAGAATTTTAACCGAGTAAAAGTTCTAAAATTGAGGTTAAGCTATATAACCATAATCAAAATCCCATAATCAAATATTTTAACTCATAAAATTTATTTAATCTTATTTTGTTGTCGTTTTGTTGGGTTCAAGGCTTGGATGTTTAAATGGGCTTTACAGTGGACCCGTTAGAATTTTAACCGAGTAAAAATTTCTGAAAATGAGTTTAAGCTATATAATCATGTTCAAAAGCCCCTAACTAAATATTTTAAGTCATAAAATGTGATTTAATCTAATTTTTAGACCATTTTGTTGGGGTTAAGGCGTGTATGTCTAAATGGGCTTTACAATGGACCCGTTGGAATTTTAACCGTGTAAAAAGTTCTAAAATTGAGGTTAAACTGTATAATCATTTTTAAAAGCCCATAACTAAATATTTTAATTCATAATATTTGATTTAATATTATTTTGTGGTCATTTTTTTGGGGTTTAAGGCGTGCATGTCTAAATGAGCTTTATAGTGGACCCGTTGGAATTTAAACCGAGTAAAAAATTCTAAAATTGAGGTTAAGCTATATAATCATTATCAAAATCCCATAATCAAATATTATAACTTATAAAATTTTATTTAATCTTATTTTGTGGTCGTTTTGTTGGGTTTAAGGCTTGGATGTTTAAATGGGCTTTATAAAGGGACCCGTTTGAATTTTAACCTAGTAAAAAAATTTCTAAAAATGAGTTTAAGCTATATAATCATCTTCAAAAGCCCATAACTAAATATTTTAAGTCATAAAATGTGATTTAATCTAATTTTAGACCGCTTTGTTTGGGGTTTAAAAGCGTGTATGTCTAAATGGGCTTTATAATGGACCCAAAGTGAATTTTAACCAGTAAAAAGTTCTAAAATTGAGGTTAAAATGTATAATCATTTTTAAAAGCCCATAACTAAATATTTTAATTCATAAAATTTGATTTAATATTATTTTTTTTAGCCATTTTGGGGTTTAAGGCATGTTTATGTCTAAATGGGCTTTATAGTGGACCCGTTGAATTTTAAACCGAGTAAAAAGTTCTAAAATTGAGGTTAAGCTATATAATCATAATTCAAAATCAAATATTTAAATAAATATTTTAATCTCATAAAATTTGATTTAATCTTATTTTTTGTAATTTAACATTTTTTTTGGGGTTTTATATAATCAAGTCAAAATAACCATCTAAATGGGCTTTATTTAATCTTATTTTTCGGACCCGTTGGAAATGGGCTTTTAACCGTTGGAATAAAAAAAAGTTCTAAAATTGAGGTTAAGCTATATAATCATAATCAAAATCCCATAATCAAATATTTTAACTCATAAAATTTGATTTAATCTTATTTTGTTGTTGTTTTGTTGGGTTTAAGCTTGGATGTTTAAATGGGCTTTATAGTGGACCCGTAGAATTTTAACCGGACTGAATTTAAGCTATATAATTTTTCAAAAGCCCCAAAAATATTTTTAAGTCAAAAATGATTTAATTTAATTTTTATAATCATTTTTTAAAGCCCAAATAATAAATAAATATTTTTTAATTCAAAAAAAAATAATAAAATTTTATTTTTTAATCTTATTTTTAGTTTCTTTTTTTGGGCTTTTAATTAAAAATCATGAGGTTTATTCTATAAATAAAATATTTTAATTCATAAAATTTGATTTAATCTTATTTTTTAGTTTTTTTTTGTTGGGTTTTAAACGTGTAATGTAAAATGGGCTTTAAAATTGGAATTTAACCCGGTAAAAAGTTCTAAAATTGAATTATATAATCATAATCAAAAGCCCATAATAAAATATTTTAACTCATAAAATTTGATTTAATCTTATTTTTTTGTTGGTTTTTATTTTGTTGGGTTTAAGGTGTGCATGTTTAAATGGGCTTTATAGTGGACCCCATTGGAATTTTAAAGCCCATAAAAAATATTTTAACTCATGGAAATTTAAAATTTGAGGTTAAGCTGTAAATCATTTTCAAAAGCCCATAATCAAATATTTTAATTCATAAAATTTGATTTAATTATTTTTTTTTAATTCATTTTGTTTAATCTTTTTTTCGTTTTTTGTTGGGGTTTTGCATGTCTAAATGGGCTTTATAAAGGGACCCGTTGGAATTTTTAACCGAGTAAAAAGTTCTAAAAATTGAGGTTAAGCTATATAATCATAATCAAAAGCCCATAATAAAATATTTTAACTCATAAAATTTGATTTAATCTTATTTTTTTTCGTTCATTTTGTTGGGGTTTAAGGCGTGCATGTCTAAATGGGCTTTATAAAGGACCCGTTGGAATTTTAACCGAGTAAAAAGTTCTAAAAATTGAGGTTAAGCTATATAATCATTTTCAAAAGCCCATAATCAAATATTTTAACTCATAAAATTTGATTTAATCTTATTTTTTTGTCCGTTTTGTTGGGTTTTAAGGCTTGGATGTTTAAATGGGCTTTAAATGGGCTTTAATTTTAAGTGGAATTTTCGTTGAGAATTTTAAACAAAATATTTTAACTAATAAAATTTGAAAAATTTTAAAAATGAGGTTAAATGCTATATAATCATGTTCAAAAATGAGGTTAATAATAATCATATTTTAACTCATAAAATTTGATTTAATCTTTATTTTTTTTTTAAGGCATGCATTTTGTTGGGGTTTAAGGTTTAAGACGTGCATGTTTAAATGGGCTTTAAAATTGGAATCTTATTTTGTGGTTGTTTTGTTGGCCGTTTAAATTTAACCGAGTAAAAAAAAGTTTAAAAAAAATGAGGTTAAGCTATATAATCATATTCAAAAAATCCATAAAAATTTTAAGTCAAATATTTTAACTCATAAAATTTGATTTAATCTTATTTTAATCATGTTCAAAACCCATAACTAAATATTTTGTTGGGTTTAATCTTATTTTTGGGCCATTTTGTTGGGTTTGGCGTGTGTGTCTAAATGGGCTTTATAGTGGACCCGTTGAAATTTTAACCGTAAAAAAAAGTTCTAAAAATGAGGTTAAGCTATATAATCATAAATTATTTTAATTCAAAAATATGATTTAATAAATTTTGTTGGGGTTAAATTTTAAATGGGCTTCATAAAATTTGATTTAATCTTAAATTTTAAAATTGAGGTTTTAATCATTTTTTTAAAGCAAATTAAATATTTTAAATCATAAAATTTGATTTAATCAAATTTTGTAGCTTTATAATGGACCCATTAGAATGGACCCGTTGAAATTTTAACCGAAAAAAGTTCTAAAAATGAGGTTAAGCTATATAATCATCATATTCAAAAGCCCATAAATAAATATTTTAATTCATAAAATTTGATTTAATCTTATTTTTGGTTGTTTTTGTTGGGTTTTAAGGCGTGCATGTCTAAATGGGCTTTATAAAGGGACCCGTTGGAATTTTAACCGAGTAAAAAGTTTCTAAAAATGAGGTTAAGCTATATAATCATATTCAAAAAGCCCATAATAAAATATTTTAACTCATAAAATTTGATTTAATCTTATTTTTTGTCCGTTTGTTGGGGTTTAAGGCATGTGCATGTCTAAATGGGCTTTATAATGGACCCGTTGGAATTTTAACCAGTAAAAATTTCTAAAAAAAGGTTAAGCTATATAATCATTTTCAAAATCCCATAACTAAATATTTTAATTCATAAAATTTGATTTAATCTTATTTTGAGCCTATTTTGTTGGGTTTAAGGCGTGCATGTCTAAATGGGCTTTATTTTGGACGTTTGAAATTTCAACCGAGTAAAAATGGGCTCTAAAAGTGATGTTTATATAATCATTTCAAAAGCCCATAAATAAATTTTAAACCAATTCAAAAAATTTTTAATTTTTTAAAATTTTGTTGGTTAAGCTATATAAATCATGTTTTTAAAAAAAATTTAAATAAATATTTTTCAAAAGCCCATAATCAAATAAAATTTGATTTAATCTTATTTTTCGGCCATTTTGTTGGGGTTTAAGGCATGCATGTCTAAATGGGCTTTAAAGTGGACCCGTTGAAATTTTAACCGAGTAAAAAAAGTTCTAAAATTGAGGTTAAGCTATATAATCATTTTCAAAAGCCCATAATAAAATATTTTAACTCATAAAATTTGATTTAATCTTAATTTTGTGTCATTTTGTTGGGTTTAAGGTGAGCATATCTAAATGGGTTGGCATTAGAATGGACCGTTAAATTTTTTATCGAGTAAAAATTTCTAAAAATAAGTTAAGCTATTTAATCATTTTAAAAGTCCATAACTAAATATTTTAATTCATAAAATTTGATTTAATTTTATTTTTGCGCTTTTTTTGTTGGGTTTTAAAGGACAAGTCTAAATGGGCTTTAAAGTGGACCTTTGAAAAATTTTAACCGAGTAAAAAATTTTTAAAAAATGAGGTTAGGTCATGTTTAAAATCCCATAAATATATAATCATAAATTTGAAATCAAATTTTGTAGCCATTTTGTGGGGTTTTAAGGCATAAAATAAATATTTTAAATCATAAATTAAATTTAAAATATTTTAATCTAATTTTTGGCCATTATTTTGTATAAAATTTGCATGTTTTGTTGGGTTTAAGGACTCGTTGAAATTTTAACCGAGTAATTTAAATGGGCTTTATAAATCATGGAAAAGCCCATAACTAAATTTTTTAAATCATAAAATTTGATTTAGTAAAAAATTTTAAAAAAAGGTTTAAGGTGTGCATATTTAAATCATTTTTAAAACCCATAACTAAATATTTTAATTTTTTAAAAAGGTTGATTTAATCATTTTGTGCCCATATTTTGTTGGGTTTAATTCATAAAACTTGATTTAAATTTATTTTGCGCCCATTTTGTTGGGTTTAAAGACCCATTGTCTAAATTTTAAAAGTGGACCCAAAAATTTTAACCGAAAAATTTCTAAAAATGATGTTAATCATATTCATGTTCAAAAGCCCATAAATAAATATTCTAATTCATAAAATTTGATTTAATCTTATTTTGCGGCCATTTTGTTGGGGTTAAAGGTGTGCATATCTATAAGGGCTTTACAGCGGACCCATTAGAATTTTAACCGAGTAAAAATTTTAAATTTGAGGTTAAGCTATATAATCATATTCAAAAGCCCATAATCAAATATTTTAACTCATAAAATTTGATTTCGTCATATTTTTCGGCCGTTTTGTTGGGGTTTAGGGCGTGCACGTCTAAATGGGCTTTAAAGTGGGCCTGTTGGAATTTTAACTGAGTAAAAAGTTCTTAAATTGAGGTTAAGCTATATAATCATATTCAAAAGCCCATAATGAAATATTTTAACTCATAAAATTTGATTTAATCTTATTTTGTGTCCATTTTGTTGGGTTTAAGGTGGGCATATCTAAATGGGTTGGCATTGCACCCGTTAGAATTTTTACTGAGTAAAAATTTCTGAAAAATAAGTTAAGCTATTTAATCATTTTAAAAGCCCATAACTAAATATTTTAATTCATAAAATTTGATTTAATTTTATTTTGCGCCTATTTTGTTGGGTTTTAAGGCGTGCATGTCTAAATGGGCTTTAAAGTGGACCCGTTGAAATTTTAACCGAGTAAAAAATTTTAAAAATGAGGTTAAGTTTTATAATCATGTTTAAAAGCCCATAAATAAATATTCTAACTAATAAATTTGATTTAATCTTATTTTGCGGCCATTTTGTTGGGGTTAAAGGGGTACATATCTATAAGGGCTTTACAGTGGACACTTTAGAATTTTAACCGAGTAAAAAGTTCTAAATTTGAGGTTAAGCTATATAATCATATTCAAGAGCCCATAATCAAATATTTTAACTCATAAAAATTGATTTTGTCATATTTTTTGGCCGTTTTGTTGGGGTTTAAGGCGTGCACGTCAAATGGGCTTTATAGTGGGCCTGTTGGATTTTTAACCGAGTAAAAAGTTCTTAAATTGAGGTTAAGCTATATAATCATATTAAAAAGCCCATAATAAAATAATTTAACTCATAAAATTTGATTTAATCATATTTTGAAGTTGTTTTGTTGGGTTTAAGGCATGCATGTCTAAATGGGCTGACATTGGACCCGTTGGAATTTTAACCGAGTAAAAATTTCTAAAAATGAAGTTAAGCTATATAATAATGTTCAAAATCCCGTACTAAATATTTTAATTCAAAATTTTTGATTTAATCTTATTTTGCGGCTATTTTGTTCGGTTTTAAGGAGTGCATGTCTAAGTGGGTTTTACAGTGGACCCGTTGGAATTTTAGCCGAGTAAAATTTTTAAAAAATGAGGTTAAGCTATATAATCATGTTCAAAAGCCCATAAATAAATATTTTAATTCATAAAAAATGATTTAATCTTATCTTGCGGCCATTTTGCTGGAGTTTAAGGTGTTTCTGTCTAAGTGGGCTTTATAGTGGACCCATTGGAATTTTAACCGAGTAAAAAGTTCTAAAATTGAGGTTAAGGTGTATAATCATGTTCAAAAGTGCATAAATAAATATTTTAACTCATAAAATTTGATTTAATCTTATTTTGCGGCCATTTTGTTGGGGTTTAAGGCGTGCATGTCTAAATGGGCTTTATAGTGGACCCGTTGAAATTTTAACAGAGTAAAAAGTTCTAAAATTAATGTTAAGATATATAATCATAATCAAAATCCCATAATCAAATATTTCAACTCATAAAATTTGATTTAATCTTATTTTTCGTCCGTTTTGTTGGGTTTAAGGCGAGCTTGTCTAAATGGGCTTTATAGTGGACTTGTTGGAATTTTAACCGAGTAAAAAGTTCTAAAAATGAAGTTAAGCTATATAATCATGTTCAAAATCACATAACTAAATATTTTACTTCAAAAATTTTGATTTAATCTTATTTTAATTCAAAAACCCATAAATAAATATTTTAAGTTGTAAAATGTGATATAATCTTATTTTTTGTCCGCTTTGTTGGAATTTTAACCGAGTAAAAAGTTTTGAAAGAGGTTATGCTATATAATCATATTCAAAAGCCCATAATCAAATATTTTAACTCATAACATTTGATTTAATCTTATTTTGTGGTCATTTTGTTGGGATTAAGGTGTGCATGTCTAAATGGGCTTTACAGTGGACCCGTTGGAATTTTAACCGAGTAAAAATTTTTGACAATGAAGTTAAGCTATATAATCATGTTCAAAAACCCAAAACTAAATATTTTAATTCATAAAATATGATTTAATCTTATTTTTCTTTTGTTTTGTTGGGGTTTAAGGCGTGCATGTCTAAATGGGCATTACAATGAACCCGTTGGAATTTTAACCGAGTAAAAAAATTAAAATTGAGGTTAAGCTGTATAATCATGTTCAAAAGCCTATAACTAAATATTTTAAGTCATAAAATGTGATATAATCTTATTTTTCGGCCATTTTGTTGGGTTCTAAGGCGTGCATGTCTAAATGAGCTTTAAAGTGGACCCGTTGGAAATTTAATCGAGTAAAAAGTTCTAAAATTGAGGTTAAGCTATATAATCATGATCAAAAGCTCATAATAAAATATTTTAACTCAGAAAATTTTATTTAATCTTATTTTTAGTTCGTTTTATTAGTTTTTAAGGCGTGCTTCTCTAAATGGGCTTTATAGTGGTCCCGTTGGAATTTTAACCGAGTAAAAAGTTCTAAAATTGAGGTTAAGTTGTATAATCATGTTCAAAAGCCCATAACTAAATATTTTAATTCCTAAATTTTGATTTAATCTTATTTTGCGGTCATTTTGTTGGTTTTTAGGACGTGCATGTCTAAATGGGCTTTACAGTGGACCCGTTGGAATTTTAACCGAGAAAAAAAAGTTCTAAAATTGAGATTAAGATATATAATCATAATCAAAAGCCCATAATAAAATATTTCAACTCATGAAATTTTATTTAATCTTATTTTTTGTCCGTTTAGTTCGGGTTATAGGCGTGCTTGTCTAAATGTGCTTTGTGGAGAACACGTTGGAATTTTAACAGAGTAAAAAGTTCTGAAAATGAGGTTAAGTTATGTAATCATTTTCAAAATTCAATAATCAAATATTTTAACTCAAAAAATTTGATTTAATCTTATTTTGTGACAGTTTTGTTGGGTTTACGGGTGCATGTCTAAATGGGCTTGACACTGGACCCATTGGAATTTAACCGAGTAAATTTTTTTAAAAATGAGGTTAAGCTATATAATCATGTCAAAATAACCATACATAAATATTTGAATTCATAAAATGTGATTTAATCTTATTTTTCGGTCGTTTTGTTGGGGTTTTGGGCGTGCATGTCTAAATGGGCTTTATAATGGAACCGTTGGAATTTTAACCGAGTAAAAAGTTCTAAAATTGAGGTTAAGCTATATAAACATAATCAAAATCCCATAATCAAATATTTTAACTCATAAAATTTATTTAAACTTATTTTGTTGTCGTTTAGTTGGGTTCAAGGCTTGGATGTTTAAATGGGCTTTACAGTGGACCCGTTAGAATTTTAACCGAGTAAAAATTTCTGAAAATGAGGTTAAGCTATATAACCTTGTTCAAAAGCCCCTAACTAAATATTTTAAGTCATAAAATGTGATTTAATCTAATTTTTAGACTGTTTTGTTGGGGTTAAGGCGTGCATGTCTAAATGGGCTTTACAATGGACCCGTTGAAATTTTAACCAAGTAAAAAGTTCTAAAATTGAGGTTAAACTGTCTAATCATTTTCAAAAGCCTATAACTAAATATTTTAATTCATAATATTTGATTTAAAATTAATTTGCGTTCATTTTTGGGGTTTAAGGCGTGTGTGTCTAAATGGGCTTTATAGTGGGCCCGTTGGAATTTAAACCGAGTAAAAATTTCTAAAATTGAGGTTAAGCTATATAATCATTATAAAAATCCCATAATCAAATATTATAACTTATAAAATTTGATCTAATCTTATTTTGTGGTCGTTTTGTTAGGTTTAAGGAATGCATGTTTAAATGGACTTTTAGTGAACCCGTTGGAATTTTAACCGAGTTTAAATTTCTAAAAATGAGGTTAAGCTATATAATCATGTTCAAAAGCCCATTACTAAAAATTTTAAGTCATAAAATGTGATTCAATCTAATTTTTTGGCCGTTTTGTTGGGGTTTAAGGCGTGCATGTCTAAATTTACTTTATAGTTGGCCCATTAGAATTTTAACCGAGTAAAAAGTTCTAAAATTGAGGTTAACTGTATAATCATGTTCAAAATCCCATAACTAAATATTTTGATTCATAAAATTTGATGTAATCTTATTTTGCGGCCAATTTGTTGGGTTTAAAGGCGTGAATGTCTAAGTGGGCTTTATAGTGGACCCGTTGGAATTTTAACGTAGTAAAAATTTCTAAAAACGAGGTTAAGCTATATGATCATGTTTAGAAACCATCAATAAATATTTTAATTAATAAAATATTATTTAATCTTATTTTTTGTTCGTTTTATTGGGGTTTAAGGAATGCATGTCTAAATGGGCATTATAGTGGACCTGTTCGAATTTTAACCGAGTAAAAATTTCTAAAATTGAGGTTAAGTTGTATAATCATGTTCAAAAGCCTATAACTAAATATTTTAAGTCATAAAATGTGATTTAATCTTATTTTTTGGCTATTTTGTTGGGTTTTAAGGCGTGTATGTCTAAATGGGCTTTACAATGGACCCATTGGAATTTTAACCGAGTAAAAAGTTCTAAAATTGAGGTTAAATTGTATAATCATTTTCAAAAGCCCATAACTAAATATTTTAATTCATAATATTTAATTAAATATTATTTTGCGGTCATTTTTGTGCATGTCTAAATGAGCTTTGTAGTGGACCCATTTTAATTTAAACCGAGTAAAAAGTTATAAAATTGAGGTTAAGCTATATAATCATTATCAAAATCCCATAATAAAATATCATAGCTTATAAAATTTGATTTAATCTTATTTTGTGGTCGTTTTGTTGGGTTTAAGGCGTGCATGTTTAAATGGACTTGACAGTGAACCCGTTGGAATTTTAACCGAGTATAAGTATTTGAAAATGAGGTTAAGCTATATAATCAAGGTCAAAAGCCTATAACTAAATATTTTAAGTCATAAAATGTAATTTAATCTTATTTTTCGGCCGTTTTGTTGGGGTTTAAGGCGTCCATGTCTAAATGGGCATTACAGTGGACCCGTTGGAATTTTATACGAGTAAAAAGTTCTAAAATTGAGGTTAAGCTGTATAATCATGTTCAAAGGCCCATAACTAAATATTTTAATTCATAAAATTTGATCTAATCTAATTTTGCGGCAATTTTGTTGGGGTTTAAGGCGTGCATGTCTAAATGAGCATAAACCTAACAAAACAGCCACAAAATTCGATTAAATCCAATTTTATGAGTTAAAATATTTGATTATGGGCTTTTGAGTATGATTTTATAGCTTAAAATCAATTTTAGAACTCCTTACTCGGTTAAAATTTCAACGGGTCCACTATAAAGTCCTTTTAGATATGCACGCCTTAAACGCCAACAAAGCGGACGAAAAATAAGATTAAATCATATTTTATGAATTAATATATTTAGTTATGGGTGTTTGAACATGATTATATAGATTAAAATCTTTTTAAGACATTTTTACTCGGTTAAAATTCCAACGGGTCCACTGTAAAGTCCCTTTAGACATGCACGTCTTAATTTTTTTTTGAAAATAGACATGTACGCCTTAAAACCCAACAAAATGGCTGCAAAATGAGAATAAATCAATTTTTTTAATTAAAATATTTTATTTTGGGCTTTTGAACATGATTACATAGCTTAACCTCAATTTTAGAACTTTCTACTCTGTTAAAATTTCAGTGGGTCCACTATAAAGCCCATATAGACATGCACGTTTTAAACACCAACAAAATGGTCAAAAAATAAGATTAAATCAAATTTTATGAATTAAAATATTTGTTTTTGGGCTTTTAAACATGATTATATAGCTTAACCTCATTTTCTAAAATTTTTACTATGTTAAAATTCCAACGGGTCCACTATAAAGCCCATTTAGACAAGCACGCCTTAAACCCCAACAAAACAGAAGAAAAATAAGATTAAATCACGTTTTATAACTTAAAATATTTAGTTATGGGCTTTTGAACATGATTATATAGCTTAAGCTCATTTTTAAAATTTTTTACTCTGTTAAAATTCCAACGGGTCCACTTTAAAGCCCATTTTGACATGCACGCCTTAAACGCCAACAAAACGGGCGAAAAATAAGATTAAATAACATTTTATAAATTAATATATTTATTTAGGGGTTTTTGAACATGATTATATAGCTTAACTTCAGTTTTAGAACTTTTTACTTGGTTAAAATTCCAATGGGTCCACTATAAAGGCCATTTACACATGCACGCCTTAAACACATCAAAATGGCAACAAAATAAGATTAAACCAAATTTTATGTGTTAAAATATTTGATTATGGGTCTTTGAATATGATTATATACCTTAAACTCAATTTTAGGACTTTTTATCTGGTTAAAATTCCAACGAGTCTACTATAATGCCCATTTAGACATACAAGCCTTAAACCCAACAAAATGACCACAAATAAGATTAAATCAAGTTTTATGAGTTACAATATTTTATTATAGGTTTTTGAAAATGATTATATAGCTTTAACCTCAATTTTAGAACTTTTTACTCGGTTATAATTCCAACAAGTCTATTATAAAGCCCATTTAGATATGCACGCCTTAAACCCAACAAAACGGCCACAAAATAAGATTAAATCAAGTTTTCTGAGTTAAAGTATTTGATTATTGGCTTTTGAATATCATTATGCAGCTTAACCTCAATTTTAGAACTTTTTACTCGGTTAAAATTCCAACGGGTCCTCTGTAAAGCCCGCTTAGACATGCACACCTTAAACCCCAACAAAATGGCCGCAAAATGAGATTAATCAAATTTTATGAATTAAAATATTTAGTTATGGGCTTTTGAGCATGATTATATAGCTTAACCTCATTTTCAGGAATTTTTACTCTATTAAAATTCCATCAGGTCCACTGTAAAGCCCATTTAGACATGCATGCCATAAACCCCAACAATACGACCGAAAAATAAGATTAAATCACATTTTATGACTTAAAATATTTAGTTATGGGCTTTGGAACATGATTATATATCTTAACCTCATTTTTAGAAATTTTTACTCGGTTAAAATTCTAACAGGTCCATTGTAAAACCCATTTGGACATACACGCCTTAAACACAACAAAACGGCCACAAAATAAGATTAAACCAAATTTTATAATTGATTATGGGATTTTGAATATGATTATATACCTTAACATCAATTTCAGAACTTTTTACCCGGTTAAAATTCTAACAGGTCTACTGTAAAGCCCATTTAGACATGCACACCCTAAACCCAACAAAACGACCACAAAATAAGATTAAATCACATTTTATGAGTTAAAATATTTTATTATGGGCTTTTGAATATGATTATATAGCTTAACCTCAATTTTAGAACTTTTTACTCGGTTAAAATTCCAAGGGGTCCACTAAAAGCACATTTAGACATGCACGCCTTAAACCCAACAAAACGGCCACAAAATAGGATTAAATCAAATTTTATGAGTTAAAATATTTGATTATTGGCTTTTGAATATATTATTATATAGCTTAATCTCAATTTTAGAATTTTTTACTCAGTTAAAATTCCAACTGGTCTACTATAAAGCCTATTTAGACATGCACGCCTTAAACACCAACAAAACAGAGGAAAAATAAGATTAAATCACATTTTATGAATTAATATATTTATATATGGGTTTTTGAACATGATTATACAGTTTAACCTCAATTTTAGAAATTTTTACTCTATTAAAATTTCAGCAGGTCCACTATAAACCCATTTACATTCACTCCTTAAACCCCAACAAAACGTCCGAAAAATAAGATTAAATCAAATTTATGACTTAAAATATTTATTTATGGGCTTTTGAACATTAGTATATAGCTCAACTTGATTTTCAGAAATTTTTTCTCTGTTAAAATTCCAATTGGTCCATTATAAAGCTCATTTAGACTTACACGCTTTAAACCCAACAAAATGGCCACAAAATAGGATTAAATCAAATTTTATATGTTAAAATACTTATTTATGGGCTTTTGAACATGATTATATAGCTTAACCTCATTTTCAAAACTTTTTACTCAGTTAAAATTTCAATGGGTCCACTATAAGGCCCATTTAGACATGAACGCCTTAAAAGCCTACAAAATGGACGAAAAATAAGATTAAATCACATTTTATGAATTAATATATGTATTTATGGGTTTTTGAACATGATTATATAGCTTAATCTCAAGTTTAGAACTTTTTACTCGGTTAAAGTTATAATGGGTCTACTGTAAAGCCCATTTAGACATATACAGCTTAAATTCAAACAAAACGGCCAAGAAATAAGATTAAATCACATTTTATGACTTAAAATTTTTAGTTATGGGCTTTTGAACATGATTATATAGCTTAACCTCATTTTTAGAAAATTTTACTCGGTTAAAATTCCAACGGCTCCACTGTAAAGCCAAATTTTAGACATGCACGCCTTAAACACAACAAAACAACCACAAAATAAGATTAAACCAAATTTTATGTGTTAAAATATTTGATTATTGGATTTTGAATATGATTATATACCTTAACCTCAATTTTAGAACTTCTTACCCGGTTAAAATTCCAACTGGTCCATTATAAAGCCCATTTAGACATGGTCGCCTTAAACCCAAGAAAACGACCACAAAATTCGATTAAATCAAATTTTATGAGTTAAAATATTTGATTATGGGCTTTTGAGTATGATTTTATAGCTTAACATCAATTTTAGAACTTCTTACTCTGTTAAAATTTCAACGAGTCCACTATATAGTCCTTTTAGACATGCACGCCTTAAACGCCAACAAAGCGGACGAAAAATAAGATTAATCATATTTTATGAATTAATATATTTAGTTATGGGTGTTTAAACATGATTATATAGATTAAAATCTTTTTCAGACATTTTTACTCGGTTAAAATTCCAACTGGTCCACTGTAAAGCCCCTTTAGACATGCATGTCTTAATTTTTTTTTGAAAATAGACATGCACGCCTTAAAACCCAACAAAATGGCCGCAAAATGAGATTAAATCAAATTTTATTAATTAAAATATTTTATTTTGGGCTTTTGAACATGATTATATAGCTTAACCTCATTTTCAAAACTTTTTACTCAGTTAAAATTTCAATGGGTCCACTATAAGGCCCATTTAGACATGAACGCCTTAAACGCCTACAAAACGAACGAAAAATAAGATTAAATCACATTTTATGAATTAATATATGTATTTATGGGTTTTTGAACATGATTATATAGCTTAATCTCATGTTTAGAACTTTTTACTCGGTTAAAGTTATAATGGGTCTACTGTAAAGCCCATTTAGACATATACAACTTAAATTCAAACAAAACGGCCAAAAAATAAGATTAAATCACATTTTATGACTTAAAATTTTTAGTTATGGGCTTTTGAACATGATTATATAGCTTAACCTCATTTTTAGAAAATTTTACTCGGTTAAAATTCCAACGACTCCACTGTAAAGCCAAATTTTAGACATGCACGCCTTAAACACAACAAAACAACCACAAAATAAGATTAAACCAAATTTTATGTGTTAAAATATTTGATTATTGGATTTTGAATATGATTATATACCTTAACCTCAATTTTAGAACTTTTTACCCGGTTAAAATTCCAACTGGTCCACTATAAAGCCCATTTAGACATGGTCGCCTTAAACCCAAGAAAACGGCCACAAAATTCGATTAAATCAAATTTTATGAGTTAAAATATTTGATTATGGGCTTTTGAGTATGATTTTATAGCTTAACATCAATTTTAGAACTTCTTACTCGGTTAAAATTTCAACGGGTCCACTATAAAGTCCTTTTAGACATGCACGCCTTAAACGCCAACAAAGCGGACGAAAAATAAGATTAATCATATTTTATGAATTAATATATTTAGTTATGGGTGTTTGAACATGATTATATAGATTAAAATCTTTTTCAGACATTTTTACTCGGTTAAAATTCCAACTGGTCCACTGTAAAGCCCCTTTAGACATGCACGTCTTAATTTTTTTTTTTGAAAATAGACATGCACGCCTTAAAACCCAACAAAATGACCGCAAAATGAGATTAAATCAAATTTTATTAATTAAAATATTTTATTTTGGGCTTTTGAACATGATTACATAGCTTAACCTCAATTTTAGAACTTTCTACTCTGTTAAAATTTCAGTGGATCCACTATAAAGCCCATATAGACATGCACGTTTTAAACACCAACAAAATGGTCGAAAAATAAGATTAAATCAAATTTTATGAATTAACATATTTTTTTGGGCTTTTAAATATGATTATATAGCTTAACCTCATTTTCTAATTTTTTTACTATGTTAAAATTCCAACGGGTCCACTATAAAGCCCATTTAGACAAGCACACCTTAAACCCCAACAAAATGGACAAAAAATAAGATTAAATCACATTTTATAACGTAAAATATTTAGTTATGGGCTTTTGAACATGATTATATAGCTTAAGCTCATTTTTAAATTTTTTTACTCTGTTAAAATTCCAACGGGTCCACTATAAAGCCTATTTTGACATGCACGCCTTAAACGCCAACAAAACGGGCAAAAATAAGATTAAATAACATTTTATAAATTAATATATTTATTTAGGGGTTTTCGAACATGATTATATAGCTTAACCTTATTTTTAGAACTTTTTACTTGGTTAAAATTCGAATGGGTCCACTATAAAGGCCATTTAGACATGCACGCCTTAAACACAACAAAACGGCAACAAAATAAGATTAAACCAAATTTTATGCATTAAAATATTTGATTATGGGCCTTTGAATATGATTATATACCTTAACCTCAATTTTAGAACTTTTTATCCGGTTAAAATTCCAACGGGTCTACTGTAATGCCCATTTAGACATGCAAGCCTTAAACCCAACAAAATGGCCACAAATAAGATTAAATCAAGTTTTATGAGTTACAATATTTTATTATAGGCTTTTGAAAATGATTATATAGCTTTAACCTCAATTTTAGAACTTTTTACTCGGTTATAATTCCAACGAGTCTATTATAAAGCCCATTTAGATATGCACGCCTTAAACCCAACAAAACGGCCACAAAATAAGATTAAATCAAATTTTATGAGTTAAAGTATTTGATTATTGGATTTTGAATATGATTATGCAGCTTAACCTCAATTTTAGAACTTTTTATTCGGTTAAAGTTCCAACGGGTCATCTGTAAAGCCCGCTTAGACATTCACACCTTAAACCCCAACAAAATGGCCGCAAAATGAGATTAATCAAATTTTATGAATTAAAATATTTAGTTATGGGCTTTTGAGCATGATTATATAGCTTAACCTCATTTTCAGGAATTTTTACTCTATTAAAATTCCATCGGGTCCACTGTAAAGCCCATTTAGACATGCATGCCATAAACCCCAACAAAAGGACCGAAAAATAAGATTAAATCACATTTTATGACTTAAAATATTTAGTTATGGGCTTTGGAGCATGATTATATAGCTTAACCTCATTTTTAGAAATTTTTACTTGGTTAAAATTCTAACAGGTCCATTGTAAAACCCATTTGGACATGCACGCCTTAAACACGACAAAACGACCACAAAATAAGGTTAAACCAAATTTTATAATTGATTATGGGATTTTGAATATGATTATATACCTTATCATCACTTTCAGAACTTTTTACCCGGTTAAAATTCTAACGGGTCTACTGTAAAGCCATTTAGACATGCACACCGTAAACCCAACAAAACTGCCACAAAATAAGATTAAATCAAATTTTAGACAGGCACGGCTTAAACGCCTACAAAACGGACGAAAAATAAGATTAAATCACATTTTATGAATTAATATATGTATTTATGGGTTTTTGAATATGATTATATAGCTTAATCTCAATTTTAGAACTTTTTACTCGGTTAAAGTTATAATGGGTCTACTGTAAAGCCCATTTAAACATATACAACTTAAATTCAAACAAAACGGCCAAAAAATAATATTAAATCACATTTTATGACTTAAAATTTTTAGTTATGGGCTTTTGAACATGATTATATAGCTTAACCTCATTTTTAGAAAATTTTACTTGGTTAAAATTCCAACGGCTCCACTGTAAAACCCATTTAGGCATGCATACCTTAAAGCCCAACAAAATGGTGCAAAATAAGATTAAATCAAATTTTAGGAATTAAATATTTAGTTATGGGCTTTTGAACGTGATTATACATCTTAACCTCAATTTCAAAACTTTTTACTCGGTTAAAATTCTCACGGGTCCACTGTAAAAACTATTTAGACATGCATGCCTTAAACCCCAACAAAACTCCCGAAAAATAAGATTAAATCACATTTTATAACTTAAAATATTTATTTACGGGATTTTGAACATGATTATATAGCTTAACCTCATTTTTAGAAAATTTTACTTGGTTAAAATTCCAACGGCTCCACTGTAAAACCCATTTAGGCATGCATACCTTAAAGCCCAACAAAATGGTGCAAAATAAGATTAAATCAAATTTTAGGAATTAAATATTTAGTTATGGGCTTTTGAACGTGATTATACATCTTAACCTCAATTTCAAAACTTTTTACTCGGTTAAAATTCTCACGGGTCCACTGTAAAAACTATTTAGACATGCATGCCTTAAACCCCAACAAAACTCCCGAAAAATAAGATTAAATCACATTTTATAACTTAAAATATTTATTTACGGGATTTTGAACATGATTATATAGCTTAACCTCATTTTCAAAAAATTTTACTCGGTAACTCCATTGTCGATATGACCTCTACGGCATATTTTTTTGGGTTCTAAAATTATCTCAATTCTAAATTCCAACGTAATCTCCTCACTAAACCATTCCTCAATTATTGGCTTAACTAATTTTTTGTGCTTATCCTCCTTCCTTTTTGGATATTCTATAATTTCTCAACTGATTTCTAATGTTTGGTTACATCTCACATGATTTTAATTATAATGGAACTATAAATCTTACGCATTTATTTTACACTTTTCCATCTGTTTTACTTCACATTAAATTCATCTACATTTTCGGATTGCAACTGCCCTATTGGGATGAGGAATTCGGATTGGAATCACATCCTTCCTTTGTAAATTATAGCACTAAATCTGATCTAAAATTTTCCATTTTGGGACCTAACCTCTTTTTTCTATTAATGTTAAGGATGTCACCACCAGGATACAATTTTCAAACCTTACCTTTTTTAAATCTGTACAACCATCCTCCTTCCATTCTGGTGATGAATCATTCCCACAAATTACATTTAATTATCGTTTCCTTCTTTACCTAAGGAGGACTTTATGCACTTTTAATTATAATGGACTAATGTGTCTCTATCACATTAATAAGTATCGATTCCTTCCTCTAATAAGCATGTTTACTCTTTCTTTGTATATGCCCTTAGGCAATCAATTAATACCACAATCCTTACTAATTTTGAAATGTAATTTCCAGTTACCAATCCCTCTAAGAGTAACCCTACGCCAAATAAAAAAGTCCATATTCAGTGCCAAAATATCTACTTTTAATTACCATACCTTCCACATTTTATTCATTTTTATTTTCCTCATATTAAGCTATAGGAGAATCAAACTCTTGTTTCCTTCCGAATTCATGACTACTACTATTCTAATTAATTCTATTGAAAGAAATCATTCATTTATTAGCTTCGAACTGATAACTTCCTTTTATGTTACCACCTTTAACCAAATTAGTTCTCAATTTTCAAGATACCTTACAACAGATTATTACGATATATTGTGCAAGCTGGTTATTATACTTTTTCTTCCCAATAGATGCTCTAATTTCACCTTACGAATAAATGTTCCTTTTATAAATCGGGTAACAACCAAATTCTTCCCAAATTTTTGGCAGTTCTAGACAAAGCATTCCCACTATAATTCTAATTTTGGTTCCAATAGAATCTTTCCTGATTTATCCTTCTCCATTATCACCGCCAACTCTATGTTAACAACCCTTTTTACTACTAAATAGAAATCCATTTTCCCTATTTATAGATTATATTCTCGGAAACTACATCAATACAAACATTTTCTAATTTTGACAATTTCTAGAGTGATATTCTCTAATCCTACTTGCCTTAATTTTCCATCAACCAATATTAAATATGTATTACTTATCTCTTTCATTCTACACTTCATCTATACTTGTGCCTCTTCCTCATTTTCACTTCATCTATTCCCGCAAATAATGGACTCCGAATCTTTCTTACAACAACTAGGAGATTTTAGTTTCACCTCCGATGAACAAGGGGTGATCTTCAATCCCTCCTTCAATTGGGACTCCCCCATCGAAGACAATGATTTAATCCTCATAGGAAAGATTGTCTCTACCAAAAACATCGAGGAAAGATTGTCTCTACCAAAAACATCGATGGTCAAGCCTTAATCATTGCTTTTCAAACCATCTGGAAGAATAGCGATGTTGCTTCTATCTCGATGCTAAAAACCAACTTCTTCCACATCAAATTTTCCTCGGCTGCAAAGAGGACAAAGATTTTGCAACGTGGTCCCTAGACATTCAAGGACGAGTGGCTTGCACTTGCCCTTTTTGATCCAAACTTTTAATTAATGAATACTCCTTCTCCTAGATAAGAATCTGGGTCAGAATCCATAGCCTTCTGGCCATCCTGATGGAAAACGACCAAGCGGTAGTTAACATCGGACGATCCCTAGGCTCCTTAATCAGAACCGTAGTCAAAACTGACACCCACTATATTGATGGGAACATGGTGGATTATCTTCGTGTCGAAATAAGTATGGATGCTACCAAACTGATATGCCGGTGTGTGGTGATAGGTGGCTTGGGGTTTTCGCCAAAACACTACTCAGTACAATATGAACGATTTCCCACTTTCTGCCACGGATATGGTATTGTTGGCCATTTGGTGACGTCTTACACAACTGTTAAGATTAGTCCCTCCACCAAATTACAGTACGGGGACTGGCTCT
The DNA here is from genome assembly GCA_019671005.1 of Hibiscus mutabilis. Classification (NCBI taxonomy): domain Eukaryota; kingdom Viridiplantae; phylum Streptophyta; class Magnoliopsida; order Malvales; family Malvaceae; genus Hibiscus; species Hibiscus mutabilis. The sequence continues at coordinate 26,970 of JAGYYJ010000785.1, read as the reverse complement.
GTTTCACTCCTTCTAAGTCTAAAGGAGGTCCCTCCCACATGAAAGGCCGCATTCGATACCATGATGGCGAACCTACTTCCAAGCTGCCCCATAACATTTTCGGTATCATTACCTCCCTACCATTGCTATCCTTTTGTTTGCATTTTGTGTGTCACATCTTCACATTTTTGTATGCAGATAAGGGTAACGGAACACTGAGCCCCAACCATAATGTCACCTTAGAAGACAATGGTACTAAATCCATAAACTTTATATTTTATCCGATTTCCACTATGATTGCCTTAATGGCTTCTTGGGTTCTAGATAAAGGAGCACATTTACCGAATTAGAATGTTGACAATTCGATGGACGTTGAATCTTTTAGCACTTCACCAACTACCGAAGCTGCTATGCTCGAAAACGATCTAAACACTTCTGCGACAAAATCTATTCAAGGGGAGATTGCTATACTGATAGATCCTATCATTGTTTTCCTGCTAGACCCAGCAGCACATGTTACCAAAGATAAGATGGCCTTTCCGCCTCCTGGTGCTTCCAAACCGAATACAATATCTGCCGATGCAACCTTGCTGATCTCTGGGAAGAATGGCTTGGCTGAAGACATAGCAAAAGCAGTGCCCGATGCTGCTGTCTCGATCTATGATGTTCTTCTCAATACCATTCCGACCAAAGAAGATGGCTCTATGGTCATGGCTGCTCCTGCTTTTGACCAGGAATTGGGTAAGGCAGCCAATTTTACATCATCACCTATGCTTTTTTCTTTTGATGACTGGTTATCTAAACAACCATCATCTACAACCCCTCCCATCCAAGGCCAGTCGGGTCTGAATCCTCGCAGCAATAAAAGACATTCTCCTTTTGTTGAAGTTATAAAGGCTAAGAAGCATTGTCCTTCACCCCTATCAAGAATAACAAAGATGGGATGAGCAGTGGAAAAAACTCTCCAGCAGAGGTTGACGTTCAACCCCGCCGAGGAAAATGAAAGTTTTATGTTGGAACTGCCAGGGTCTTGGTAAAACCAGGCAGTTTAATCTTTAGGACGAGTGGTCGCTAAACTTAATCAAGATTTATTGTTCTTGTGTGAAACTCTCCTAAATATTTTTTTTATAGCGAACATCTACGTATCTCGCTTAGTATGAATGTTTGTATCACTGTTGATCACAGTCACACTTGCTCTGGAACAATTCTCTTATGGAATAATAATATTAATGTTGATTTGTATTCGTACTCCGACCACCATATAGATACTATTATTCGTTCAAATACAACCCAATTTCACTTTTCTGGAATTTATGGCTATTCTGAAACAAATCGAAAGAACTAAAACTTGGGAGCTAATTAGCACCTTAAGCTCTTACTCATCTCTTCTCTGGCTAATTGGGGGGATTTGAATGAAATCTTGTCAGATAACAAAAAACAAGGTGGATGTCATAATGCAAACTCACAAATTGACAACTTTCGGGATTGCCTATCCCGTAATAATCTATTTGATTGTAAACCTTCCAAAGACTGGTTTACTCAGACAAAATTAGGGCGTAGAACCCTAACTATATATAGGCATCTTGACCATTTTGTTGCCAATTCAGCTTGGTTCAATATTCATAATGATTATCGGGCAATTTTAGAATATGATACGAATTCTGACCACTGCTTTATTCTAATGGAAACGGACCAACCAATTCATGAACCCATTGTGGCTAGCAATGACCAATTTTGCTTTGAGAATTGTTGGGTTTATAACTTTGATTGCATATCCCTAGTTCAAAACACTTGGAACACCACACTTGGCTCTGCGATGGACAAATTACAAGCGGTTGACGCTTGTCTTAAGGATTGGCAAGCACAACAACGTAGCAACACACATGAATGCGCTGCGGAGCTGAACGAACAAATAAATTCCTGCCTTCAAAGGCAACTCTCTACTACCGAGGAGGAAATATTCCTGGCATCTAAAGTAGAACTTTGCCATTTGCTCGATACCCAGGAAGCATATTGGGCTCAACGATCTCGAATAACTTGGCTCGTTCAAGGAGATAAGAACACGTATTTCTTCCATGCCTGCGCAAACAAAAGGCGGAAGAAAAATAAAATTCGGGGCTTATTTGACACCTCTAACATCTGGAGAGAAAACATGGCAGATATCATGGGAATTGTCATTGATTACTATCAGGGACTATTCACCACATCTTACCCATCAATCTCGCCAAGAATTCTAGAAAATATTGCACCTTCTGTAACACCTGAGATGAATGATGATCTGACAAGGCCATTCACGGAGGCTAAAATCGTGACTGCTCTTCGAGATATAAATCCAAAAAAGCCCCTAACTTTGACGGACTCCCAAGTGGATTTTACCGTCAGCATTGGGATACTATTGGCAGGGACATCATTAATCTATGTTTGGATCTTTTATCCGGTAATGCAAACATGGTCACAGTAAACCGTATTGGCCCTAATCCTAAAGGTCAAAGACCCTACCACTATGCGACAACTACGACCAATCAGTCTCTGCACAGTTCTTTATAAAATTATTACTAAAGTGCTTGTTAACCGAATGAAATCTGTTATTCCCTTTTGCATCAGTGACACATGGGGTACTTTTGTTAAGGGCAGGAACATCACCGATAATATCTTAATTTCCCATGAATTGGTTCACTATATCAATTTAGGGGGATCAAATTATTTTTAGGGTGTTGCACTAAAACTAGACATGGAAAATGCTTTTGATCGTGTAGGGTGGTCATTCCTCCAGCAAATTATGCTTATGATGGGTTTCGTAGATCCTTGGGTTGATATCCTCATGAGATGTATCTCATCTGTTTCCTTTACTACTCGTGTTAACGGTTCCCTCTCGTCTGTGTTCTACCCCCAACGTGGTTTAAGACAGGGTGACCCTCTCTCCCCTTTCCTTTTCCTTATTTGCAATCAAGGCCTATCGGCTACTCTTCTTACCGAGCAGTAAGCAGGGCAGCTCCCGTGTCGTTGTACTAGTCGACATGGGCCCCATGTGAATCACTTGCTTTTTGTTGATGATAGTATGGTTTTTATTATTAACAACATTACAAAGGCTTCCTATCTAAAAGATATTTTACAGCTATATGCCTCTTCCTCTGGTCAAACAATTAATTTTGAATAATTGATGATTTTTTAGCCCAAACACTCATCCTGATCATAAGCAGGCTGTCCATGATATTCTTCAAGTTCGAGAGGTGGATGACCCAGGGACCTACCTTGGAGTTCCACTCCTGATCCAAAAAAATAAAACTGCATCGCTAGGCTTTGCTAAGGATAAGGTGAACTCACGTATGTCAACTTGGGACAAACACCTCCTCTCATACAGTGGTCGAGAGGTCTTTATTAAGTCCGTGATTCAATCTTTTCCACAATACGAAATGTCTTGCTACCTCACCCACAAAATATAATAGATGACATTGCAAAGCCTGTCCGACGTTATTGGTGGTCCAGAAAAAATAACAAACGAGGTTAGCCTCTGATCTCTTAGGACACTATTTGTTCTCCAAAGTCTGCAGGGGCATTGCTTTCGAGACATGCACCTCTTTAACATTGACCTTCTCGGAAAACAAATTTGGCGCATCATAACCGAGCCAAATTCACTTCTCGCTCAAATTTATAGGGCAAAATACTTTCCCTCTGGAAATGTTCTTGAGGCAGAGTTCAATAAAAAGGATTCCTTTGCATGGAAAGGTATCAACCTAGCATTGTCGCAACTTCGTTCAGGATTCTTTAAGAGACCCGGAATAAATAGCAAAATTTGTGTGCACTCTGACTTTTGGGGGGTGTCTGCTATCAATTTGTGTGGTGATTATGAGAATAACAAAGAGATTCCGATTAGATGTCATGATTTTATGATATCAAGGAAAACATGATGGGTGAGACTAAAGTTCGCCTCTACTTTGATAGAGAGGATGCGAGCACAGTCCTTAGTGTCCCTATTATCAGTGACTCCAAGACACTATTCTTTGGGCGAATTATGATTCTGGCATCTACTCAGTTAGATTCGGATATTTGTACTTACAACGATTGCCTGCTCCGGTCAATAGGCCTTAACGTATTTGGAAAGTTTTATCCATGTTGCCGGTCCTTCCAAAGATTCGTTCCTTTGGTTGGCAGATGGGCCATAATGCTTTCTCGATTGGACACAAGCTGCAGGCTGTAGGTATCAGCCCTGGAATCTGTCCAATTTGTCGTTAGGGGCTGGAAGCAACGATCCACACCTTATGTGACTGTCCAAGAGCATCTGAGGTACTACGATTAGCATGCATGCTGAGCTCCCTCATTCTCAGTCCTACAGCCTTTATATTATCTTGGCTTGAGGAAGGGGTTGTCTGTCTATTGATCCAATCCTTTGCGCTTCTTCTAATAGTTCTTTGGAACCTAAGGAATATACGTAATGACTGGATTCATAATCATAGACTCCAACCCCCTTGGATTACAGTTATCAAACCACAACAAAATAAGCGCAAAATAAGATTAAATCAGATTTTATGAATTAAAACATTTAGTTATGGGCATTTTGAACATGATTATGTAGCTTAACCTCAATTTTAGAACTTTTTACTCTGTTAAAATTCCAACGGGTCCACTATAAAGCCCATTTAGACATGTACGCCTTAAACCCCAACAAAACAGACGAAAAATAAGATTATATCACATTTTATGACTTAAAATATTTAATTATGGGCTTTTGAACATGATTATATAGCTTAATCTCATTTTCAAAACTTTTTACTCTGTTAAAATTCCAACGGGTCACTATAAAGCTCATTTAGACATGCACGCCTTAAACACCAACAAAACGGACAAAAAATAAGATTAAATCACATTTTATGAATTGATAAATTTAGTTATGGGTTTTCGGACATGATTATATAGCTTAACCTCTTTTTTAGAAATTTTTACTCAGTTCAAATTCCAACGGGTCCACTGTAAAGCCCATTTAGACATGCACGCCTTAAACAAAAAAAACGGCCACAAAATAAGATTAAACCAAATTTTATGACTTAAAATATTTGACTATGGGCTTTTGAATATGATTATACCATATCTTCAATTTTAGAACTTTTTACCCGATTAAAATTCCTACGGGTCAACTATAAAGCCTATTTAGACATGTACGCCATAAACCAAACAAAACGGCCACAAAATAAGATTAAATCAAATTTTATGAGTTAAAATATTTGATTATGGGATTTTGAATAAGATTATATAGCTTAACCTCTATTATAGAACTTTCTACTCGGTTAAAATTTCAACACATTCTATGAATTAATATGTATAGGTTTTTTAACATGATTACATAGCTTAACCTCATTTTTAGAAAATTTTAATCGGTTAAAATTCCAACGAGTCCACTATAAAGACCATTTAGACATGCACTCCTTAAACCACAACAAATCAGACGAAAAATAAGATTAAATCACATATTATGAATTAAAATATTTAGTTATGGGTTTTTGAACATGATTATATAGCTTAACCTCAATTTCAGAACTTTTTACTCAGTTAAAATTCCAACGGGTCCACAATAAAGCCCATTTAGACATACACGCCTTAAAACCCAACAAAAAGGCCGCAAAATAAGATTAAATAAAATTTTATGAATAAAAATATTTAGTTTTGGGCTTTTGGACATGATTATACAGCTTAACCTGAATTTTAGAATTTTTTACTCGGTTAAAATTCCAACGGGCCCACTATTAGGACCACTTCGACATGCACGCTTTAAACCCTAATATGGCTGACAAAAAATAAGATTAAGTCACATTTTATGAATTAAAATATTTATTCATGGGTTTTTGATTATATAGCTTATCCAACGGGTCCACTAAAGGGTCCCATTTTATAAAGCCCATTTAACATGCAAGCCTTAAACCCCAACAAAATGGCCACAAAATAAGATTAAATCAAATTTTTTGAGTAAAATATTTGAATATGGGCTTTTGAATATAATTATTTAGCTTAACCCTAATTTTAGAACTTTTACTCAGTTAAAATTACAATGGATCCACTGTAAAGCCCATTTTGACCTGCACGCCTTAAACCCCAATAAAATGGCCGAAAAAAGATTAAAAAAATTTTATAAATTAAAATATTTAGTTATGGGATTTTGAACATGATTATACAGCTTAACCTCAATTTTAGAACTTTTTACTCTTAAAAAAAATTCCAATGGGTCCACTCAGAAAGCCCATTTAGACATGCACGCCTTAAACCCCAACAAAACAACCAAAAATAAGATTAAATCATAATTTATGACTTAAAATATTTAGTTATAGGCTTTTGAACATGATTATATAGTGTAACCTCATTTTTAGAACTTTTTAAAAATTCCAACGGGTCCACTATAAATGCCCATTTTGACATGCACGCCTTAAAACCCCAACAAAAAAAAATGAAAAATAAGATTAAAAGACATTTTTGAAAAAATTTTACTTATGGGTTTTGAACATGAAATTCCAACTAGCTTATTTGAAAGCCCATTTTAGACATGTACGCCTTAAAACAACAAAACAAAACAAAAAAAAAAATTAAATAAATTTTTCATGACTTAAAATATTTAGATGGGATTTTTAATATGATTATTATAGCTTAACCTCAATTTTAGAACTTTTTACTCGGTTAAAATTCCAATGGTTTTGAAGCCCATTTTGACATATATAAACCCCAACAAAATGGATGAAAATTTTAAATCAAATTTTATGAATTAAAATATTTATTTATGGGATTTTGAACATGATTATATAGCTTAACCTCATTTTTAGAAAATTTTACTCTAAAATAAAATTCCAACCGGTCCACAATAAAGCCCATTTAGACATGCAAACAACCCCAACAAAATGGCTAAAAAAAAAGATTAAATCAAATTTTATGAATTAAAATATTTATTTATGGGCTTTTGAACATGATTATATAGCTTAACCTCATTTTTAGAAATTTTTACTCTTAAAATTCCAACGGGTCCACTATAAAGCCCATTTAGAAATGCACGCCTTAAACCCCAACAAAAATGACCCAAAAACAAGATTAAATCAAATTTTATGAATTAAAATATTTGATTATGGGGTTTTGAATAATTATTATATAGCTTAACCTCAATTTTAGAAATTTTTACTTAAAAAATTTCAAACAAGTATATTATAAAGCCCATCATTTAGACATTCATGCCTTAAACCCAAAAAACAACCACAAAATAAGATTAAATAAAATTTTATGAGTTAAAATATTTGATTATGGGCTTTTGAATATATTTATAGTTTAACCTCAATTTTAGAACTTTTTATTCGATTATTTCAACGGGTCCACTATAAAGTCCATTTAGACATGCACGCCTTAAACCCCAACAAAATGGTCACAAAAAATAAAATTAAATCAAATTTTATGAATTAAAATATTTAGTTATGGGCTTTTGAACATGATTACACAGCTTAACCTAAAATTTTAGAAATTTTTACTCGGTTAAAATCCCAAAGGGTCCACTGTAAAGCCCATTTAGACATGCACGCCTTTAACCCCAATAAAATGGCTAAAAAATAATATTAAATCACATTTTATGACTTAAAATATTTAGTTATGGGCTTTTGGACTTGATTCTATAGCTTAACCTTATTTTCAAAACTTTTTACCCGGTTAAAATTCCAACGAGTCCTCAATAAAGCTCATTTAGACATGCGCGCCTTAAACCCCAACAAAATGGATGAAAAATAAGAAGACACTAGTTTTATTAACTAGAAAATACCCAAAATTATTATAAGGGTTTACAAACTATCGTTGTAAACTAAATACATAATTTGGACATTCTCCTAAAACTAGCCACTTAGATCAGACATGAACCATACATGAAAAGTTATAAACCCATCCAAATACTCGATTGAAAAATAGATACAAAACCTGACTGCATCGGCAAAATGAACCAAAAAAGGGGTTGAAGCTATTGATAGACCATCGAGAAAACACAAATCAGAGCCAAGCACTATGAGAAACTCTTCACAAGTGCAAACCGCATATCCAATTTTAAACTAAAGGTCTAGAGTAGGGAAAATCAGCAGGATTACAAATAAGCGCCATCTTGATCAGTTGTGGCGTCGTCAAATCCAACCCTGGTAAAACATAAAATAAAGAACAACCAAAACGACCGAATGAGTAGAAGAAAACATGCCAAAAGACAGAGATAAACATGCTAATAGACAGAGTTAGACATGCCAATAGACAAAGATAAACGTGCCATAAAGGTAGAAAAACAATGTCACAAAGACATAATTATTTTATTAAAAACTAAAAAAGAAAATAAAAATAGATCCATCGGTCGACAACCAGCGGTAAAACCGGTGTCGCCGCCGGTTACAAAACAAAACATGAGGCGCTAAGGGGAAGAATTGACGAGCGGCTAAGAAAAAGAATAGGGAAAAGATGAAGAGCGGCTAGGGAAAAGATGAAGAATTGCCGAGCGGCTAGGGAAAAGATGAAGAATTGTCGAGCGGCTAAGAAAAAGAATAGGAGAAAAGATGAGTTAAAATATTTTATTATGGGCTTTGGAATATGATTATAAAGCTTAACCACTTTTCAGAACTTTTTACTCGGTTAAAATTCCAACGAGTCTACTATAAAGCCCATTTAGACATCCATGCCTTAAACCCCAACAAAACGGAGGAAAAATAAGATTAAATCACATTTTATGACATAAAATATTTAATTATTTTTTTAACATGATTATATAGCTTAACCTCATTTTTAGAAATTTTTACTAGGTTAAAATTCCAATGGGTCTATTGTAAAGCCCATTTAGATATGCACGATTAAAACCCAACAAAATGGCCGCAAAATAAGATTAAATCAAATTTTATGAATTAAAATATTTAGTTATGGGATTTTGAACATGATTATACAACTTAATCTCAATTTTAGAACTTTTTACTCAGTTAAAATTCCAACGGGTCGGCATAGTACAGACCTCTCGATCTTGAGTCCGCTTGTTGATCAAGCCCGGCTTCTTCTTGCTTCTGCAAATAGTTTCAATGTTAGGTTTGTACCTAGGGTTGTTAACTCTGTAGCGCACTCGCTGGCTTGTATTCTTTGTCTTTATTTTCTTTGACTCGGTTTGTCCCGCTTTCCTACATGCTATTGTAACCGATGAGATGCGTTCTCTTTGATTATAGATTTAGGGCACTCTTTTCCCCTTAGGCGGTCACCCTTGGTCTTCGGCCAGTTGTGACTTTAAAGGGGTTTTTAATGAGGCCTGCTTTTTCTTCAAAAAAAAATTCCAACGGGTCCATTCTAAAACCCACTTAGACATGCACGACTTAAACCCGCAACAAAACGGACGAAAAATAAGTTTAAATAACATTTTATGAATTAAAATATTCAGTTATGGGTTTTTGAACATGATTATATAGCTTAACCTCATTTTTAGAAATTTTTACTCAATTAAAATTTCAACGGGTCCAGTAAAAAGCCCATTTAGACAAGCACACCTTAAAACCCAACAAAATGGCCAAAAAATAAGATTAAATCAAATTTTATGAATTAAAATATTTAGTTATGGGCTTTTGAACATGTTTATAAATCTTAACCTCAATTTTGGAACTTTTTACTCTGTTAAAATTTCAAACGGGTCCATTGTAAAGCCCACTTAGACATGCACGCCTTAAACCCGTGGCCGCAAAATAAGATTAAATCAAAATTTACGATTTAAATATTTAGTTATGGACTTTTGAACATGATTATACAGCTTAACCACAATTTTAGAACTTTTTACTCTGTTAAAATTCCAACGGGTCCACTGTAAAGCCCATTTAAACATGCATTAAAATATTTAGTTATGGGTTTTTGAACACGACTATATAGTTTAACCTCATTTTTAGAAAAATTTTACTAGGTTAAAATTCCAACGGGTCCACTATAAAGCCCATTTAGAGATGCATGCCATAAAACCCAACCAAATGGCCGCAAAATAAGATTAAATCAAACTTTATTAATGAAAATATTTAGTTACAGTCTTTTGAACATGATTATGCAGCTTAACCTCAATTTTAGAAATTTTTACTCGGTTAAAATTCCAACAGGTCCATTGTAATACCGATTTAGACATGCACGCCTTAAACCCCAACAAAACGGCCGAAAAATAAGATTAAATCACATTTTATGACTTAAAATATTTATTTATGGGCTTTTTAACATGATTATATTGCTTAACCTCATTTTCAGAAATTTTTACTTGGTTAAAATTCCAACTGGTCCACTGTAAAGCCCATTTAGACATGCACGCCTTAAACCCAACAAAATAAGATTAAATCAAATTTTAAGAGTTAAAATGTTTGGTTATGGGCTTTTGAATATGATTACATAGCTTAACCTCAATTTCAAATTTTTTTACTTGGTTAAAATTCCAACGGGTCCACTGTAAAGCCAGTTGAGACATGCACGCCTTAAACCCTAACAAAACGGACAAAAAATAAGATTAAATCTCATTTTATAACTTAAAATATTTATTTATGGGCTTTTTAACATGATTATATAGCTTAAGCTCATTTTCAAAACTTTTTACTCGGTTAAAATTTCAACGGGTCCACTATAAAAGCCCATTTAGACATGCACACCTTAAACGCCAACAAAACAGACAAAAAATATGATTGAATCACATTTTATGAATTAAAATATTTAGTTATGTGTTTTCTGAACATGATTATATAGTTTAACCTCATTTTCTAAAATTTTTACTCGGTTAAAATTCCAATGAGTCCACTATAAATCTCATTTAAACATACAAACCTTAAACCCAACAAAACGACCACAAAATAAGATTAAATCAAATATTATGAGTTAAAATATTTGATTATGGGCTTTTGATTATGACTATATAGCTTAACCTCAATTTTAGAACTTTTTACTTGGTTAAAATTCCAACGGGTCCACTGTAAAGCCCATTTAGACATGCACGTCTTAAACCCCAATAAAATGGCCGCAAAATAAGATTAGATAAAATTTTATGAATTAAAATATTTAGTTATGGGCTTTTGAACATGATTATACAACTTAACCTCAATTTTAGAACTTTTTACCCGGTTAAAATTCCAACGGGTCCACTATAAAGCCCTTTTAGACATGAACGCCTTAAACCCCAACAAAACGGCCGAAAAATAAGATTAAATCACAATTTATGACTTAAAATATTTTGTTATGTGCTTTTGAACACGATTATATAGCTTAACCTCATTTTTAGAAATTTTTACTCAGTTAAAATTCCAACATGTCCCCTATAAAGCCCATTTAGACATACACGCCTTAAACCCCAACAAAACGGACGAAAAATAAGATTAAATCATATTTTATGAATTAAAATATTTAGTTATGGGTTTTGAACACGATTATATAGGTTACCTCATTTTTAGAATTTTTTACTAGGTTAAAATTCCAACGGGTCCCCTATAAAGCCCACTTAGACATGCACGCCTTAAAACCCAACCAAATGGCCTCAAAATTAGATTAAATCAAACTTTATGAATGAAAATATTTAGTTATGGTCTTTTGAACATAATTATACATCCTAACCTCAATTTTAGAACTTTTTACTCGGTTAAAATTCCAAAGGGTCCATTGTAAAGCCCATGTAGACATGCACTCCTTAAACTCCAACAAAACATCCGAAAAATAAGATTAAATCACATTTTAGGACTTAAAATTTTTAATTATGGGTTTTAACATGATTATATAGCTTAACCTCATTTTCAAAAAAATTTACTAGGTTAAAATTCCAATTGGTCCACTGTAAAGCCCATTTAGACATGCACGCCTTAAACCCAACAAAACGACCACAAAATAAGATTAAATCAAATTTTAAGAGTTAAAATATTTGATTATGGGCTTTTGAATATGATTATATAGCTTAATGTCAATTTCAGAATTTTTTACTTGGTTAAAATTCCAACGGGTCCACTGTAAAGCCCGTTTAGACATGTACTCCTCAAACCCCAACAAAACGGATGAAAAATAAGATTAAATCTCATTTTATAAATTAAAATATTTATTTATGAGCTTTTGAACATGATTATATAGCTTAAGCTCATTTTCAAAACTTTTTACTCGGTTAAAATTCCAACAAGTCCACTATAAAGACCATTTGGACATGCACGCCTTAAATGCCAACAAAACGGACGAAAAATATGATTGAGTCACATTTTATGTATTAAAATATTTAGTTATGTGTTTTTGAACATGATTATATAGTTTAACCTTATTTGTTTTTTACTCGATTAAAATTCCAACGATTCCACTATAAAGCCCATTTAAACATGCACGCCTTAAACCCAACAAAACGACCACAAAATAAGATTAAATCAAATATTATGAGTTAAAATATATGATTATGGGCTTTTGAAAATGATTATATAGCTTACTCAATTTTAGAACTTTTTACTCGGTTAAAAAATTTCAAACGGTCCACCACAATGCCCATTTAGACATGCACTCCTTAAACACCAACAAAATGGCCGCAAAATAAGATTAAATCAAATTTTATAAATTAAAAATATTTAGTTATGGTCCTTTGATTATGATTATATATCTTAACCTAAATTTTTAGAACTTTTTTCTAAAAAGTTCCAAATTCCAACGGGTCCATTTAGAATGGACACCTTTTAAACCCCAACAAAACGGTCCTAAGATTAAATTACAATGACTTAAATATTTAGTTATGGGATTTTGATTAAATTTAATTTTATGAATTAAAATATTTATTTATGGGCTTTTTGAACATGATTATAAACTTAACCTCATTTTTAAAAATTTTTACTCGGTTAAAAATTTCAATGGGTCCACTATAAAAGTTTATTTAGACATGCACGCCTTAAACCCAACAAAATGGCTAAAAATAAGATTAAATAAAATTTTATGAGTTAAAATATTTTATTATGAGCTTTTGATTATGATTATATAGCTTAACCTCAATTTTAGAACTTTTTACTCGGTTAAAATTTCCAACGGGTCCACTATAAAGCCCATTTAGACATGCACGCCTTAAAACCCAACAAAATGGTCGAAAAAAATAAGATTAAATCACATTTTATGACTTAAAATATTTATTTATAGGCTTTTGAACATGATTATATAGCTTAACCTCAATTTTAAAAATTTTTTTACTCGATTAAAATTCCAACGGGTCCATTGTAATGCCCATTTAGACATGCACACGCCTTAAACCCCAACAAAACAAAAGAAAAATAAGATTAAATCATATTTTATGAATTAAAATATTTAGTTTTGGGTTTTTGAAAATGATTATATAGCTTAACTTCATTTTCAAAAATTTTTACTTGGTTAAAATTCCAACGGGTCCACTATAAAGCCATTTAGACATGCACACCTTAAAAACCAACAAAATGGCCACAAAATAAGAGATTAAATCAAATTTTATGAATTAAAATATTTATTATGGGCTTTTGAATATGATTATATAGCATAACCTCTTTTTTAAAACGTTTTAGTCGGTTAAAATTCCAACAAACCGCCAAAAAAGTCCATTATATCACATTTTATGACTTAAAATATTTACTTATGGGTTTTTGAATTAAAATAAGATTAAATCAAAATTTTTGAAGTAAAATATTTAGTTATGTGATTTTGAACATGATTATATAGCTTAACTTCATTTTTAGAACTTTTTACTCGGTTAAAATTCCAACAGGTCCACTATAAAGCCCATTTAGACAAGCTCGCCTTAAACCCAACAAAACGGACAAAAAATAAGATTAAATCAAATTTTATGAGTTGAAATATTTGATTATGGGCTTTTGATTATGATTATATATCTGAACATTAATTTTAGAACTTTTTACTCGGTTAAAATTTCAACGGGTCCACTATAAAGCCCATTTAGACATGCAAGCCTTAAACCCCAACAAAATGGCCGCAAAATAAGATTAAATCAAATTTTATGAGTTAAAATATTTAGCTATGCGATTTTGAACATGATTATACACCCTAACCTCAATTTTAGAACTTTTTACTCGGTTAAAATTCCAACGGGTCCACTATAAAGCCCACTTAGACAGAAACACCTTAAACTCCAGCAAAATGGCCGCAAGATAAGATTAAATCAATTTTTTATGAATTAAAATATTTATTTATGGGCTTTTGAACATGATTATATAGCTTAACCTCATTTTTAAAAATTTGTACTCGGCTAAGATTCCAACGGGTCCACTGTAAAACCCATTTAGGCATGCACTCCTTAAAACCCAACAAAATAGCCGCAAAATAAGATTAAATCAATTTTAGAACTTTTTACTCGATTTAAATTCCAACGGGTCCACTATAAAACCCATTTAGACATGCACGCCTTAAACCCCAAAAATGACCGCAAAATAATATAAAATCAAATATTATGAATTAAAAATGATTATACAGTTTAACCTCAGTTTTAGAACTTTTTACTCAGTTAAAATTCCAACGGGTCCATTGTAAAGCCCATTTAGACATACACGCCTTAACCCCAACAAAACGGTCTAAAAATTAGATTAAATCACATTTTATGACTTAAAATATTTAGTTAGGGGCTTTTGAACATGATTATATAGCTTAAACTCATTTTCAGAAATTTTTACTCGATTAAAATTCTAACCGGTCCACTGTAAAGCCAATTTAAACATCCAAGCCTTGAACCCAACAAACGACAACAATATAAGATTAAATAAATTTTATGAGTTAAAATATTTGAATATGGGATAAGCTATATAATCATGTTCAAAATCACTTAACTAAATATTTTACTTCAAAAATTTTGATTTAATCATATTTTAATTCAAAAACCCATAAATAAATATTTTAAGTCATAAAATGTGATATAATCTTATTTTTTGGCCGCTTTGTTGGAATTTTAACCGAGTAAAAAGTTTTGAAAGAGGTTATGCTATATAATCATATTCAAAAGCCCATAATCAAATATTTTAACTAATAACATTTGATTTAATCTTATTTTGTGGCCATTTTGTTGTGATTAAGGTGTGCATGTCTAAATGGGCTTTACAGTGGACCCGTTGGAATTTTAACTGAGTAAAAAATTTTGACAATGAAGTTAAGCTATATAATCATGTTCAAAAACCCAAAACTAAATATTTTAATTCATAATATATGATTTAATCTTATTTTTCTTTTGTTTTGTTGGGGTTTAAGGCGTGCATGTCTAAATGGGCATTACAGTGGACCCGTTGGAATTTTAACCGAGTAAAAAAATTTAAAATTGAGGTTAAGCTGTATAATCACGTTCAAAAGCCTATAAATAAATATTTTAAGTCATAAAATGTGATATAATCTTATTTTTCGACCATTTTGTTGGGTTTTCAGGTGTGCATGTCTAAATGAGCTTTACCGTGGACCCGTTGGAAATTTAACCGAGTAAAAAGTTCTAATATTATACATGCCGCTAATAATACATCATATAGGATGTCAAAATAACTACTATGATAACCTGTAGTAGTTGCTCGTCCAAATACACCCGAGCTAATGTTGCTTACCACCACACCGTATTAACCTACGTGTGCACATGCAAAATACACACGCTAAGTATAAATTTAGTGAGGCATTATAAATAATTAAAAATTTAGTATCAAAATAAATGAAAACATGGTTAAGCAAAATCATGTCAAATGTTTCTTATACTTTTAAACAATCATAAATAAGAAATAGTGAAATTTCATATACATTTACTTTATAATTAGCCCAAGAATTGTATAAAGAGAAATAAAGTATGCAAGGTCGGTACTCCTTGAGTCCTAGTCACCGAAGTGACGATAACATATAGACACAAAAAGTGTCGGAAACATATAGACACATAAGCGCCGAAAACATATAGATCCGAAGATCGATGTATAGCTATACTGCAGTCCTTGACTGCTAGACCTCTAATGGCATGCCACTATACTGTAACTATCTATCATTAACTTGGGCAATAAATTCATATAAATAAACTTGTCAAAAAATAAAACGTAATAGGGCAGTTCATACCCTATCAATTACTAACCTTTTTCCTTATGCCTCACTAATAATGTACCAAATGTATTACTACGAAGCTTTTTCTTTCTCTCTTGATTTGTTTAGATCTCGAGTTTGTTTAGATGTTTGTAATCGTTCATGCCATAACTCATGCAACCAATGTACATGTTAGATTACAATTTTATTAAGAACCTTATATGATAAAATTTCAAAGAAACTACTTTGATATGCAATGTTGTATCATCACTTCTTATAATTCCATCTAGTTCAACTTCTTTTCACAACATCCATATTAACCTTTAAACTTTCAAATCTTTCAAAATAGTCCTTTGTCATACCACTTTAATCTCGTGATTCCTTAACTTTACATTTTGGTCCTCAACACTTTACAAACTTCCAAATTGATTCAATTCACAATCTAAAGCTTGTAGAGTCATTCTAACATCATTTCTAATCTTAGGGGAATTTTTTCCATAATTTTCCCTAATATTTCCTACTTAACCGAATTTGAAAGGTCACTTTGGCCATATTCTTCAACTTGATTTAAGCATGATTTCATCCTTAAAACATCATATTCATGCTTCTAATATCATTTCCATCTCAAATGAAATTTTTGCAAGAGTTTCCCCTATATTTTCAATATTCTCAATTTCAACCTAAAACACAAATCATGTTGTTTTTATCAATTCAAGCATAGAAACAACATTATAACTTCAATTCTAACTTAAACAATCTATAAATCATAAACCCTTAATTGCTCTTCAAAACCCTAATCTTAAATCTCATTATAAAAATATAGAAACTATGCAAAAATTATACTAAATGAAAGAGAATTCAAAGGAGATTAATTCTCTATTTCATGTCTCAAGCTAGAAACCAACCCAATCAAGCTAAAAATTGAATCAATTTTTTTCTTACCTTAGCTATGGAATTTGGCCAAGAAGAGAAAGATGAAGAGAATTTCTAGTATTTTCTTCATTTAATTTCTATGCCAAATGGCATTATTTAACCTAATATACTAAAAAATCTCCTTAAATAGCAAAATTACCAATTTTCCCCCTTAGTTATGACCAATTAGGTGTTGACACCTAATAATATCACTTTTCCACAGTTAATTTTAATTAAAAAGTAGGGGTAAAATGACTAAAATGCCATTAATGAATTCGTATAATTTCAAAAATGCCATTATGCACTATTTCAAAATACTATCTTTAATCGAGTCTAAATCGATTAAAAATGATTCAATTTCAAAATATCCAGTTCGATAAGCCTTCTTATGACGCCCATAAAAATTTCATAATATTTTGGGCTCATACGATTACCCGAATTCGATTTAACCTTTAACTGCAATTTCCCAATAACAGAGACATCGAATCAAATCAACTATTTTATATTTGATCCACACCCTTAGGTGATCTATTTATTTATACAATAAAAATAATTATTGGGAAAATTACCATGTTGGTCCTTGAACTTTTCTCAAATTTTCACTTTAACCCTTAAACTTTCAAATCTTACATTTTAGTCACTGAACTAAAACCACCAACTTTCAAATCTTTACTATTTGGTCACTAAACAACTATTGGAGTATTACAATTCTCCTCCCCTTAAGAAAATTCATCCTTGAATTTTAAAACGTACCTGTTTTAAAAAGATGCGGGTATTGCTTTTTCATTGACTCCTTCGTTTCCCAAATGGCTTCTTCCACTTTATGATTCTACCAAAGAACTTTTACCAATGGGATAGCTTTTTTCTCAATTCTTTAACTCCATGAGCCAGAATCCTCACTGGTTCCTCCTCATAAGTCAAATCAGGTTGAATTTTGGAAGAGTACCATTTGTCATTTCGTTCATAGACATTGAGAAAATCTTCAGGGGGATAGAAGTTTAGGGTCAACACTCGAATCAGGGATCTTAAACGACAAGTGCCTGAGAAGGGAATTTTCCTAAAATGGGAACTGCTCATTATCTAAACACTTATTTTGTTCCTCTGTCAGCCTAAACAGACTAGTGAATGCTGACATTCTCAAAATCAATATTCTCAAAATCTCATGGTATTTAATTTTTCTAAAATAGCTTAAATCTGTCCTATGAATCTAAATTGAAGGGTATGCTTATGACCTAATAAAATGGTATGTTTCTATGTACGTCTTTTTTATGAATAACTATATGTGTATGGGAGAACAAAAACTACCCCCATAATAATGAATGAAAAATGTAAAGAATCAAAGAATACCAAAGAAAAAACATTTTCTAAATACGATTTTCAAAAATAATTAGGCACATATCTTTAAAATATTCCCACTGCTTTTGGCCCTAAGCCGTAAGCTTTTTCTATATACAGGAAAATATCAAAATATGGTAAATTAAACTACCATTTTTGTAAAAAAAAGTGAGACGTTCAAGCATAAGGACCATTTCATTCCAACCTACTCGGATTGATTCAGACTTCCCCCAATTCTTTTGTCTTCCACTACTGGATTAAATCTTCTGTCAAGACTCCCTCGTTGACTAGCTTCTTGATGCCTTCCAGCAACGGTCGGCATTTCCTGGTAGAATGCCCCGATGCACCCATATGGAAATCACATGTACTCTTTGGGTCAAAATTGTGAGCAGAAGGGTCAGGTATAATCTTCATTGGTCTAGGGATAATGTGGCGACCCTCAACTAGATGAGGAAATATATTCAAAACGAGTACCACAAACACTTCTAGGTTTGTAATTGTTTGGGGAACTTTCTTTGGTGGCTCAGAATACTTAGCGAGCCTTCTTCTTTTGTGATTATCAGTGCTAGGGAGACAACACTCATTTATCTCTTTGCCTCATTTTATTTCCTCATTAGTTTAGTCCTTAGACTTAGACCCCAATTTTCCTTCTTGGATGGCGTGTTCTATTCTCTCTCCCACTGCCATAAAGACCTCAATTTTGCTTCTCGATTTCTCTAACATTATATCAAAGAAGGGAATGGGAAGCATCGCGTGAAATAATGGAGTTGTTTCTTCTTCGATAATAGGAGGCTATACTTGGGATGCCAGACTTCGCCATCTCAAAGCATAATCTCTGAAGTTCTCGCCTAGTCTCATTTTCATGCTCTGAAGGAATTTCTGACTTGGAGTTAAGTCTAAGGCATACTTGTATTGACTTAAAAAGGTGTTGGCTAGGTCACCCCAGGACCGAATCTGATCTTTGCTCAATCAGTTGTACCAAACTACAGCGGGTCCTACCAAACTGTCATGGAAGTAGTGGATTAGCAACTTTTCGTTCTTTATGTAGCCCTCTATCTTTCTGCAAAACATGGTCAAGTGCACCCTCGGACAGCTGGCGCCATCATACTGCACAAATCTGGTAGTCTTGAAATCTGGAGGAATGACCAAATCAGGGAATAGGCAGAACTCTCTTGTATTGAAAACATTCATTTTTTCCTTCTCCTTGAGCTCTCTCTTAACTCTATCCTATAATTGATCAAGTCTTTGTCAACTGGTTCTCAGATACTGCCACTGAACCCATAAATTTTATTATTATTTTATTAATGCATGAAATTAATCATAAATGTCTAAAATGTAAAAAAATAAACATTAATTATGAACTATAAAAAATGAATGCAAATGAAGTGTTGATTCATTAATAGTCCCTTAGGAGGACTTTCATTGAAGGAAAGGAGTCTGATGCACAAAAAATTGACAATATTCTACAAGCGTCTTGTTAGCCACTCTTCTTGGGGCGAAATGCATGCTCGGTGCCCCACTTCTGTCTTCTGCATCTGCTTCATACTCTGACTATTTTCTACCGTAGTATTGTCAATCTCTGTACATTACAAAACATCTTTCCTTTTACATAAGAAATCCCCTATTATGAAATATTTTGAATCAACGAGATGTGAGCATGAATGTAATAAGGTATTAGTCGCAAAGTAATCATCGTAGAAAGACTTTCATTGAACAAAAAGGCTTGTTACATAAGATTTCAGTCTTATAAACTTTACAAATATTGATGAGCCCTAGCCTCTAACTTTTAGACTTCTTCTAGCAAACGAGCCATCTTTCCTTCCTGATCTAGTTTAGGATTCATATTCTAACTTAATGGCATAGTTGCATCGGCCACATCACCTTGCGTGCCTGGGTGATGACATTCTTCATGTCCTTGTCATTCTCTTGTATTTCTCGTTCGGCCTTTTGTAGCTGGAGAGTTACCTTTTCGATGCTTTCATAGCCAACTTGCTTGTAAGCTTCGGCATGAATCTCGCTCGTACGTAGAGAAGTCCTAAGCTCATCTATTTGTTCCCTGAGCGTTGCATTCTCTGTGCGGTATTTATTCTCACTCTGCTGCAGACTTGATTTGAAAATCTCATTCATATCTAAACTGCTTTCCAACTCACTCCTGAGGACGTTGCGCTGGCTTTCAGCTTCCTTCAACTTTTGTGACAATAATCGGGCTCTATTTCTATTTGCTTGGCTTTCTCGTTTCCAATGCCCCAAATCATTCTTCAGTTGTAGGATGCCGTTATTCTATTCTTCAAAAGTGTTTCCCAAACCAGCATTCTGGAACATGAAGTGAAGCTTTTGATGCTCATCTTGCAGATTCTTCAGTTTCTCACTTAATTCTTCTCTTTCCTGCCTGAGTTGTTCAGATGACTGACCCTCTTCCGGGATGCCCCCATTTTTGGCTTCTAAATTTGACTCACTTTCATTCAACCCATGCCCTGGGTCTTGGCTCTTCTTCGTCTTTGCACTTCGTGTGCTCGTCGACTCACTGTAAAATATGGGCCTTCCATCTTTTAAAGCCAGTGCTCCCATAATGATAAGATCCCTAACTCGATTCTTCAAAGCCCTACAATTCTCTGTAGTATGCCCCGAACCTCTTAAGTGGTAACCGCACCTGGCTCGACTGTTGTAACCTTTCGGATAAGGTGGTTCTTTCGGCA
Organism: Hibiscus mutabilis; assembly: GCA_019671005.1. Taxonomy (NCBI): domain Eukaryota; kingdom Viridiplantae; phylum Streptophyta; class Magnoliopsida; order Malvales; family Malvaceae; genus Hibiscus; species Hibiscus mutabilis. Next base: position 6,049 of record JAGYYJ010000785.1, on the reverse strand, counting down.
CCGAACGAATAGGGGTGATAAGGTTCCTTTCAATGAGCATTAGAAGCAGCTTGACATACCTCACAGGCTTCAGGATGTACTTCTTCACATTATCGTTTTCTCAAATTTCTTATGGACTTATCTCTATTTTTTAGGAGCTTGAATCAGATGCACGTCCCACTAATTGGTTGACGCGAATCACAAAAGGGTTCGACTGGTCGTATTTACCGTTGTTACTTTGCCTAGGAGCAAGATTCTGACCATCAGTACCTTCATTCTGGTTCTTAACCGACTCTTCTTCTAGCTCAACAGACCCCTTGCCTTTGGCCATAGCAGTCATCAAATTCATTATCTCGGCCATTTGTTTATTTAATTCTTGCACTTCGTCTCGCTCATCCCCAGTAAGAGTACCAGTTACCCTATCTTGTTCGAACTCTTCTAATGATTCGCCCTCTCAACTCTTCAGACAATGCTTGGGATTTTCTTGGCTTATCTGAATACGAGACCTCTTGTCCATTATGATTGCCTTCTACAGTGACGTCACTTGAGAAATAAATACCTTTATGATATGAAAATGCGATGCATCAAAAAGAAGAAAAAGGGCAAACACAAAAAAGAAATTTGTGTTAATTTAATAAGAATAATCTAAAAAATTGATTAATAAACAAGAATAATAGAATAAAGCACTCACATCAAGCCATTAAAACAAACAAAATGCAAATAAAAACTTAAACAGGTCATCCGCTAAACGGACAGAGTACCAGCATGACTCTAGGTAGGCACTGTGTCTCACTATATGCGGACGTATTCTAAAGTAAATGGTACTCGAACTGTCGCTTGGACATCGATTCGAGGGAATATGACCCTTATGCGACACGGAGGTGAAAACCTCACGAAATATAAGGACCGAATTCCTGAAGTGAATTACAACACTATACGGAGGTGAAAACCCCACAGAGTGAAGTAACCACTCCTCCTAAAGGTTCTAAGACTACTATATGATGTTGAAAACAAAACTTAGGAAATAAAAATAAATTAAGCCAAGTTTAAATTTTTCTAAATAATTACGATAAGCATCTAATTAAGGCTTAACTCCTTTTTTCATTTTTGAAAGCAAAAAAATTTTTTGGTCCTCAGCAGAGTCGCCATGCTATAGCTACTATTTGTTTCTATAAGGTGTCGAAGGTGTCGCTATGAAAAATAATAAATATCGTGTTTGGGAAAATTTCCTGCCTTTATTGTAAAATTATTAAAAAGGAAATATTTTAGAAAAACTTATATTTTAAAAATGGATTCGCCACCGGTCACTTGGATTAGGTAAACTGGACACCGAAAACAAAACCAAAGATTTAATTGGGTTCGAGAGTTGATTACGCACGGGGAAGGGTTAGCACCCCCGCTACACCCAAAATTGGTACCAAATAGATTCGTATCGTATTTATAAAGAAAATAAAAAATTCAATTTAATTTAATAATTAATTCCTAAAAAAACGTGTTTCGAATATAAAAACTTTGCCTCGATCCACGGTACCAAAAGAGAAAACACCCGAAAACCGGGATGGCACTCCCACTAGAATACCGGGATAAAAAGGCTTAAAACTATGCGTTACAAATAAACGTGAATAAATTAAAAACATGAATTAATAAAGGTAAACAAATATTAAAAACAACTACAAGTAAATAAAAAAATAGAATAAAACAACCGCTTATGTACAAGTATAATACATATAATAATTAATACACATTAATATACAAAAATAATATAAAATATATAATATCCATATAATATAAAAACACAATATACAATATTTATTATACATTGATATATAAAAGAACTTAATATTTAAAATATATACTTATAATATAAATCATATAAACAAAGTAGTATGTAGCATATAACAATATACATAGTATAATATTACTTAGTATATATATAACATAATACATATGATACAAAGCTAACGCAATAAAATATTCACATTAAATATAATATATAGTACATAATACATGCTTATATACACAAAAACATTGATATATATATTAATAAGTGACAAAAACAACAATATTGAGCAAAGTAAACAAATATATAACAATAACATAGTAAAACCGAAAAACACAAATAACGTGTATCGAACGAATAGTAAGCATAAAAACAAGAATATATATTAAATATGAACAACATAATAATGGATCGAACATAAATAACAATTAAGAACATAAAGGACGGGAAGCAACAAAAATAGAATTACAAGGACTTAAAATGAAAATAACCCTTTTAAAAACATTTTGAATTCAAAGAAAGAGGACCTGGTCGCAAAGCAACAAAAGAATGGGGGACTAAAAATGTAATTTCCTCTTAGAAGAAAATAATACAAACTTAGTGGACGAATTAAAAAGCGGTCAAAACTTAGGGGGACTATTTCAGTAATTCTACCATGCAGTAGAGAAAATATGTAAAATTTAAAACGGCTGAGGGACTTGGTGAGTAATTTTGCCCTTTAAAATCTGATTAAGTTAGATTTAGGGATGAAATTAAAATTTTTGAAAACTAGAGGAGGACTGAAAGGGTGATTTACCCATGCGGCAAGCCAAATATGAAAAATTTAAAAGGACGAAAGGACCATTTCGTTATTTGCCCATTTTTAAAACAAGAAATGTCTATATAAGAACCTCCCCAGACCCATTTCACCCCTTTAGCCATTTTAAAATTTTGTTTCGAAAAAAACCTCTCCCTTGTTATATTCTCCCCAACCGAAAACCAAAACATTTATGTTGAACCCAGAAGTGGCAATGTGCCGCCGTCCCAACCGTCGTTGGCCGCCGCTCACCAGCGGCAAACCTTAAAACAACCCCAAACGACTCATTTTTGTCCTTTAAACCCTAATCTGACCTTATATTTTAGGAAAAGAACTCTTTTTTTCCTTAGATGTAGAAAAATCAATACCCCTTTTTTTTAAAATAACCCCCCATTTTGATTCTGATCCAAAAAGAAACCCTCCTCCTTTAAAGGCTCACCACACGAGGTTTATCGCCGGCGAGGAGGGGACCGAACCAAGCGTAAACTTCGAATCTCTCTGTATTTATTATTTTTTTGTTTGTATGTAAAGAAAGAAAGGGGAGAAATACCTCTCTGGAAAACCTCTGTTTTTTATTTGATTCGAATCTTTCAGTCTGAGTACATAATGGTTGAATACATAACATATATATCATACTTTTTTTCTTCTGATCTCTCTTTGCTTACAAGATTTATCAAAATAAATATGATTACTATGGCTGATAATTATTTGGATCTAACTTCTATGTTTTTTCTAACTTTTGCATGTCCGGTTTGGTGAGAGAGCCGGTGAAATTGTACGGCGGCCATGGCGGAGCAGCCGCGTGTTTTGGTCGTGGGATGAAAGGTCTTCAATAAGTCAGATTTAATCCTGGTTGTTGGATCAGATTTGATCCAACGACTGAGATTGCTTGAAGATCAAAGGCCTGGATACAATCTGGAGATCTGACGTGGCCCCTCATGATCAAGCCATGTGGCGTATGAGGATCTGAAGAGTCCGCGCGTGGAAGCCGAATGGTCCAGACGTGTGATGCACGCGGCCAGCTGGATGATCATCTTGATTGATCTAGGTTGTTGGATCAAATCTTAATCCAACGGCTCAGATGGGGTGGCTGCAAAATAAATAGGATAGATTAGTTTATCAGATATAGGCATAAGGTTTTTTTGGGATATTAAAGGGGATTGGGCTGGCCAGTTGGGCCTGGTGTAATTAAACATTTGGACTTATAATTTGTAACTTGGACTGGACATTAATATTTGGGTTTTTAATAATATGTGATCTTAGTTTTATACTTATATAATATATAGCCCACATACGGTGCATATACATACGATCATATACATATACTAATGCATACATGCGATACATAATAATAAACACGCATAGATATCCATTTATAACATTCATGCAATATTAATTCATACATTCAATATATATATACACATAAACATGTTTAGACATACACATTACCACAATAATATATACGTATCCATACACTAATACATGCGAAATATGATACACATATAATAATCATACATACATGCAATTTAATCCACACCTGTAATATAATCATTATGATATGTACACATACATATAGCACATAATACATGCAACTACACCTAAATATCCATATACCACACCAATACATACATATGGGCCTATTAATATATACTAACATGTAATAATTACTATAACTAATTAATATTACTATAATATTTACAACCCGGACAAAAATGAGTGATTACAAGAAGATCCAAGGATATCATGAGAATTGTAAGAAATTATTTTCAGGAACTGTTCACATCTTCTGAACTGAATGTCTCTCCTATGATTCTTGACAATATTTCTCTATTTGTTATTCCAAAAAATGAACGAAGCGCTGACACGACCCTTTACTAAAGAAGAAATTGTATATGCCTTTCAAGACATCAATTCGAAGAAAGCTCTCGGCTATGATGGATTACCTAGCGGTTTTTACCGAAAGCACTGGGATACAGTAGGTCCAGATGTCATTAAACTTTGCCAAGACCTGCTGGCTGGGAAGGCAGACATGGCTTCAGTCAACCGTATTGTTTTGGCCCTTATTACTAAGGTGGCTGAGCCGATCTCTATGCGTCAACTGCGACCCATTAGTCTCTGCACAATGATCTATAAAATAATCGCTAAATTTTTGGTTAACTGAATAAAGACAGTAATTCCCTACTGCATCAGCGACACACAGACTGCTTTTGTTAGGGGGAGAAACATCATGGATAATATCCTTGTTGCATATGAATTGGTGTACTCCCATAATTCAGGGGGATTAGGCCTGTTTCAAGGCGTGACGTTTAAATTAGACATGGAAAAGGTGTTTGATCGTGTGGACTGGTCCTTCCTCTAGCGGATCATGTTTAAGATGGGCTTCGCTGATGCTTGGGTTAATATTATTATGAGATACATCTCATTTGTCTCTTTTACATCCTGAATTAACGGATCACTGTCACCGATCTTTTATTCACAAAGAGAGTTACGATAAGGAGACCCCATGTCACCCTTCTTATTTCTTATATGCACCCAAGGACTTTCGGCGACTCTAAATGTCGAGCAACAGACGGGCCATCCTTCGAGCCTTTGTGCTAGCCGTCACGGGCCTAGGGTCAATCATCTGCTCTTTGTAGATGATAGTATGGTTTTCATCCAAAACAATACTACAGAAGCATCACATCTAAATGATATCCTCCATCTCCATGCCTCTTCCTCAGGTCAGGAGTTTAATTTTGAAAAATCAACCATCTTTTTTAGCCCACGCACCTACTCTGAACATAAGCAGGCTGTACATGCTATTCTTGGAATTTGTAAAGTTGAAGACCCGGTGATTTACCTCGGAGTCCCCCTTTTGATCGGGAAAAACAAAATTGCATCCTTAGGGTTTTCCCGCGACAAGAGAAATTCACGCATGTCAAACTGGGACAAACACCTACTTTCTTTTAATGGCTACGAAATCTTCATTAAATTCGTCATTCAATCATTACCTCAATATGTGATGTCCTGCTACATTTTTCCCCAAAACATCATCAACGACATGACTAAATCTGTTCGTCGATACTGGTGGTCTGGGAAGCATAGCAAACAAGGCTGGCATATGATTGATTGGGACACTATCTGTTCGCCTAAGTCTGCAGGAGGTATTGGTTTTTGGGACTTACATCATTTTAATATCGCCCTTCTAGGCAAACAAATTTGGCATCTTATCACTGAGCCTAATTCTCTGATTGCTCAAATCTACAGGGAAAAATATTTTCCTTCTGGAGATATTTTAACTGCTGAGACTAATAAAAGGGCTTCCTTTGCATGGAAAGGTATTCATCAGGGAATGATGAAGCTCCTTCCTGGGTTTCTTAGGAGGCCGAGGATGGATAGCAAAATACGTGTACACACTGATGTTTGGGGAGGTGTGTCAGTGATTCATCTTTACGGCGAGTACATGGATAATGATGAGCTACCTATTCGATGCCTTGACTTTATGTTACCTAGGC